>VKOC01048872.1:0-10342 GCA_009364415.1 Spea multiplicata
AAGTGGAAGGAGGGCAGCCGGATTGAGAACATTGCATCGTTGAATAGTAACATTGTCGGGCAACAACAGACTCCCTTGGAGACGAAGATGACGCTGAGCAGTGAGATGTCTGGGTTGAGTCTGTTGTAAAATAGCTGAGATGTCATATAGAGCTAGAATTGTCAAGGGATGTCCGAGGACAATATCTGAAGTGACGTCCAGAAGACAGCTGGCAGCGTGAATAGCCCTTACACAGGAAGGTGTCGCGCGAGCAACTGGGTCCAATCGTTTGGAGTAGAATCCGAGGGGACGATGTCGACCACCGTGCATCTGAGTGAGAACACCTGTGGCATGGCCTTGCCGTTCCATAACATAGAGACGGAACGGAAGAGAATAGTTTGGAATTCCTAAAGCTGGAGATGAGGCAATCATTTGTTGTAGAGCGTCGAATGAGTCCAGTGCCTCTGGTGTTAAATAAAAAATTGCTGGTAGTTCTCGAGGTATACAGTCATAGAGTGGTTGCATTAGCACAGAAGCGTCGGGAATCCAGGGACGACAGTATGAAATGAGACCCAGAAAGGTCTGTAGCTGATGTGGAGTTTCTGGCGGAGCCAACTCCAGGATGGCCTTTTTTCGTGCCATTGTAAGGTGTTTACGGCCTTTGGTAATACAGTGTCCCAGAAAAATCACTTTTTGAAGGCATAACTGTAGTTTCGATTTGGAGACCTTACAGCCAGCTGTAGCTAGAAAATAGAGTAGGTCCAGGGTAGTTTCTTGACACGTGGATGGGTCTGGAGCACAAAGAAGTAGGTCATCCACGTATTGCAGGAGCTCAACTTCCGGGTGAGCGTCTTGCCATGAAGAAAGCACAGAAGACATAGCTTTGCTGAAACTGGACGGGCTGTTTTGAGCTCCTTGTGGCATCACCGTCCAGGTGTATTGCCGACCAGCATGTGTGAATGCAAAAAGATATTGACACGAAGGGTGTAATGGAATGGAGAAAAAGGCATTAGCAAGATCAATTACAGTGAACCAGGATGCCGTAGGTGGAATACTGGATAGAAGAGTATGTGGATTTGGCACAATAGGGGTATCCAGAACCATGGCTTCGTTGACAGCGCGTAAATCTTGTACCATCCTGTACACTGGAGGTTGGCCTTTGATCTGCTTCTTTTTGACTGGATACAGCGGAGTATTGCAAGGAGAAGTAGTAGGTATTATTGCACCGGATTCTAGGAGTGCAGCTACTTGAATAGATATTGCATCTAGTTGGGCCACTGATAAAGGATATTGGGCCTTGTATGGAAGAACATTAGGATCCTTAAGCACAACTTGTACCGGTGGGACATTGAGACGTCCAATGTCCATAGGTCCAGAGGCCCATAGGGTAGCTGGAAGATGGTCTAGCATGGTATTCAAAGAATTAAATAGATTATCCCAGGTTTCGGCACCAGGATCATGTACTACTGCCATAAGCATACAGGTTTCTTCAGGGGCAAGAGCAGTGTTTAGAGTGACAGTTCCTTTGTCAGTGAAGGTAATATTGGCTTGGATTTTGCTGAGAAAATCCGCTCCTAGAAGATTGAAAGGGCAAGTGGCACTGACCACAAATTGAGCTAGAGTAGATGAAGGCAGATGTATTGAAGAGCTTGTGACGGGTAAAGGGTGTGTGAGTGGGTTGTGTTGAACCACGCCTTCTAACCCACTACAGGGGAGTTGTATATCAGATAGCCAGGATGGTAATGCATCCGTCTCACAAAGCACACTACGAGCAGCGCCAGTGTCAACAAGAAATGAGCAAGGTTTTCCGGCTACATCAAGAGTGATCTTAGGGGAAGGGCTGGAAGGAGAGGCGGAGACGGCCATGCAAATAGAGTCCCCCTCCTCCATTTGCTCGCCTATTTCCTATGGCTGAGGAGGAGAAGGTGGAGGAAGAGTGTTCTGGTTCTGGGCTTGATAAGCGGCCCACAGATGGCGATTACAGCATACTCTTTTAAGATGACCGACTTTTCCGCATCCAAAACATTTACGAGGTTGTCGCTGTCTGTCCGTGGCTTCATTAGTGGCGTCGGCTCCGGTTATTACCGCCATGATGGCGGACTTTTTCTTGCTGTTTCCTGCCTCCAATCCTTTAGCAACCTGTATAAGGACTTCAAGATCCATTGACCTCTATTCCGGGCGGCAGGTAGTGAGTACTTTGTTGAGATCAGAATGGAGGCCGTCTACAAAGGCACGACCCAACATACGAATATGTGCCACTTCTTGGAGTGAGAATCCTAGATCACGAAAATGTCGTTTGATTCTGTAGGCATATTTCTCCACTGACTCTCCTTTTTCTTGAGTTATATCCTGTAGAGATACTGTTTGTTCGGACAATCTGTCCTTCGCCCAGATTTCCAATTGCTTGATAAACTGTTGACCTGATTCAGTGGATCTGGGATCGCAAGGTAGATAAGATGGGTCTCGTATAATCTGGTTGAGAATAAGATCTGCGTAGTCTCCTGCTTTGGCTTGGACAATACTAACAAGGTCAGACCAGGTACATCCATAGGTAGTCCAGGCCTGTGAAACTTTTCGATAAAATGGCATTGGATGAGTATCAGGTTCAGGGAGATCTTTGACGATTGTATACAGTTGTTGCGGATTGAATGCTACATACTTGGAACGCGGCTCCGTGGAAGCGAGACCATCTCGTGGAGTAGCATTTTCTGTGGCGAGTCGGGTGGCTTGTACTATAGCTGCAGACATAATTTCAGCGAATTGAGAAGAAAACGGATTATTGGGATTTGTATTCCCCATGGATGGTGGCTGAGGGGCTGACGTACTTGAGGGCTGTTCGGTATCAGATTGTCGAGTATATCTTATACGGCAATGGCCTATAGGAGAACGTACAAAAGGTAAGCTCTGGTAAATACTTTGGGATTCCTCCCCCTCCTCTGAGCCCTCTTCTTCTGATAGACTGTCATGAGTGCCTATTTCTTCATCAGTGAAAATAGGTTGGTGCTTAGGCCTAGCTCCCATCTCCTCAGCATGGAGAATAGGTGGGTCAAAACCCACCAAGGGGGACTGTGTGTGTTTGGGCTTAGTTCTTCTTTGGGGTTTAGTTATTGGTTTCGGTCTAGGTAACCTTTTTCCCTTTTTAAGTATCATACTGCTGTCGGCATCGGATTGGGTTGGGGCAGCTGTTGCGCCCTCGGTCGTATCTATTTCCTCCCCTTCTGGACTGTCGCCTGGGCCCATCATCATTAACGGGACAGTAGTGCTGGGTGTAGGTACCGGGGGTGTAACTACGGGAGGAGTGGGTGGAAATAGTACTGCTTGAGGTTTTTCTAGTGTTTTGCCTTCCTGGAGTAGTAGGCCTTCCTCAGCCTGGTGTTGGGCCGGAAGCATAACAGCACTAGTAGATATATTTTCCTTCTTTGTTTCCTCACCGCTTGCCATTATCATGATTGGGACCATATGTCTGGGTGCTGTAATCTGGGTAGGTAATACAAATGTGCCATCCGGATTAACTACTGGGTACAATGACACTGTGGGAATAGACATAGAAGATAACGGAGCTGGAGGTAGGCCAGAATTTTGGGCGTTGTCAGTTAACAAAGATGGCGTCGATGCCTGTACCGGATATAACATAGAAGGCGGGGCAGGCAATTGGTGGGGATTTTCTACTGAAGGCAGTTGGTGAAGTGCGTCACAAGATGGCGCTGGTGTCTGTGTTAGACACGACACAGTAGCCGGAGTAGACAGGGGGCGGGGGCCTCACAGTACAGACAAGAGCGACGGCTTCCTGACGTCATTGCATTACAGGCTGGGCAGCTCCACCCCTTGTCCGACGACTCGGCGCCATTATAGAGCTGTGGCGTATAAGACATTGGAATTTTACACAGATATCTTGAGTGCTTTTCATCATACATTTCTTCGCCATCTAACGATTTAAATTCTTTGCTACAATCTAGCCAGATTTTAACAGTATCTTTCAATCCGTCGTCGTCTAATTTTCCTGCTTTTTCATTTAGGAGGTTTTGCCAGGTGCAAATTGATAAGGTTCCTCCTCTGGGTACTTTATATCGTTTTTCCAACTTAGATAATTGCTTAATGTATCTTTTCCCTCGTCTGTCAGCAACTAATTGGGAGGAAGTACAGAACCTGTGACGGGACCGACCTTACCCCGACTGGGTACTCCCGCCTAACGTTGCTTCCTCCTGCCGGGACACCAACAAGTAACCCCTTCAGCGCCGGGCAGAACCAGCGTTGTAGATAGAAGGAGGGACGTCGCTGCACCGAAGCCGCATTGGCACTGTGGCTATCCGAAGCTTAGCTACACAGCGTGGCTATAGCCCACCCCAAACATCAGGCAACACTCATGTTGAGGTGAAAGCAGGACTCATTTATTGAAGCCAAATACAGAGGTATATATACACAGAAGTAGAAAAGGGGCAATACAAATATCACATGATCTAATTACCATGGCAGGAAGGAAGTAATTAGATCAAATCCTGCAACACAATATCCGGGGGGAAGGACAGGATGTCACGAGACATAAATAATTACATTAACTGGGGACGTAGACGTGGAATGACGATAGACATATAATTGGCTTGAGACAGACAATGGCCAGGACACAGGGATAACAGGAGCTCACAGGATTAACAGCTACCTGTTATGTAATTGATAATTAGGTATGCAGCAGTGACACCTAGTCATACCTACAGGGGGTCTTAAGACAAGGGCTAACTCACACAATAACAGGGGAAACACTTCACACCTATACAATAAACAATGCAAAGACAATCAGCCTTCTTCCTACCACAGGATGTCCAGCAGACGTTACAGTTCTGAGACTCTGAGTGCTAAAACAGGGGGTACATCAGCAGACTGAACCCCTATATCCAGACACAGAAGTCTCTACAAGGCCTGGGCCCATAGTCGATAGGGAGGAGGCTGGCTCTCAGGCCTCTCCAGGGGCCCCAGTGATGGAGGGTTCTGTCACACATCTCCCCCATCCAAATAGGACTGACACAAGAGTAAACCCCAAACGGGTTGACTCCGTAGTCAGTTAGTTCACTTAGCCCATCAATGCCCTCCTGAAACTGGTGCCCCAAATAATCTGCCCCTCCAAGAGCAGTACTCCCCGCCCAACCTCTCCAGAAAAATATAACTGCCGGTGTAGAGAAGTGCCTACAGCACCTTCTCTCTGGAATCTTCCCAGTCGCTGGGGAGTGATGATGCCTGCATCTTCTCCCTGGTGCTCCTGTTGCCGCTGTGGTGATGGGTTGGCAGCGCCATCTCCCAGGTCATCTGTCTGCCGCTCGGCTCCCTGAACTGGGATCTGCGGCTGGGAAGAGAGGACAGGTTCCTCCACTTCCGAATCTGTGAGCTGCTGCTGGGGAGACTGGCCAGCTGCGCCATCTCCTGTGCGCTCACTTGGCCACTGGGGAGGGATGCCATCTCCACCCCTTCCTTGATGCTCCTTCTGCCGCTGGGAACATGGGCCGGCTGCGCCGTCTCCCGGTTCATCCGTCGGCCGCTGGGGAGGAGGGACGACACCCTCAGCTCCCTCAATTGGGATCTGCCTCTGGGGAGATGAGCCGGCTGCGCCGTCTTCCAGGTCATCTGTCAGCCGCTGGGGAGGAGGGATGACACTGCCAGCTCCCAGAGTTGTGAGGTGCCGATGGGGAGACTGGCCGGCTGCGCCATCTCCTGGACACTCACCCACCCGCTGAGGAGTGATGCCACCTGCATCCCCTCCCTGGTTCTCCATCTGCCGCTGGGGAGATGAGCCGACTCCGCTGTCTCCTGGGTCATCCAACAGCCGCTGGGGAGGAGGGACGGTACCCTCCACTCCCAGGTCATCCTTCAGCCGCTGGGGAGGAGGGACGACACCCTCAGCTCCCTCAGCTGGGATCTGCCGCTGGGGAGGGAGAACAAGTTCCTCCGCTCCCAGAGTTGTGAGCTGCCGCTGGAAAGACTGGCCAACTGCGCCATCTCCTAGACACTCACCCACCTGCTGGGGAGTGATACCGCCTGCATCCCCTCCCTGGTGCTCCATCTGCCGCTGGAGAGATGAGCCAGCTGCGCAGTCTCCCGGGTCTTCCAGCAGCCGCTGGGGAGATGGGCCGGCTGCCGCATATCCCTGGATTCCTGTTGCAGGTACGGGGCAGAGGCCAGGGGCTCTCCACCCTGTTGTCAGCGCTTCAGCTGGGGGGTATGGATCCGGGCGAAATACCCAGCATTCGGAGGACCCCGGCGTGAAGACCGCAGCCTCATCTACCCATCGTGGGTTAACATCCTCGGATGAACAATCAACAAAGTCCATGGACACTGGGGCATACTGCTGAACATGGTCGAACAAATCTTGATATGCCTGTTCCAGTTCCCATTCTTGTGTGACCAAATAATCCAGGTCAGCCCACAGCTCAGGCACAAATGGGATAGCCTCTGCCCTGCGCTCCTGGATGTCTTCCCCCCGACACTCCGATGTACTTCCGAAGTCGGGATCCTTTTCTATGCTTTCCAATAGTAATCCCGGGCCGCCAAAGCCATAGCCCTCTGTAGGACCTTTATCCTCCAGCCCCGGGCATAGCTGTGCTGCGTACCACCGCAGAGCCCGATATCCATCGTCCAACCTCAGCTCTGCCTGGACCAGCACCTCCAACTCGGCCACCCATTCCTCCCTGGGCTGCTTTCCCAGCAACGGCATTCGTGCCTCCAGCTGGAACCAGTAAATGTCCTCGCTGGTTGGGAGGCACTTACCCAAGTATTCCTGTTCCCATCGCAGACTCTCCCACCAGAGTTGCCGACGGATATGATCCCTCCACCTTAGCTCGTCCTCAGCTGATACAGGTCCGTTGTGTTGGGCCCATGCCTCCTGCATACGCCATCTGAACTCCAGTTCCATAGCTGAGGATCCTGGCATTGCTCCTTCTCTGCCCGAAGGGTGACCAATCCTGGTGGTGGTTTGGATGTCCCGTTTGGAAGGAAAATTCCCACCGCTTGCCACCAATGTGACGGGACCGACCTTACCCCGACTGGGTACTCCCGCCTAACGTTGCTTCCTCCTGCCGGGACACCAACAAGTAACCCCTTCAGCGCCGGGCAGAACCAGCGTTGTAGATAGAAGGAGGGACGTCGCTGCACCGAAGCCGCATTGGCACTGTGGCTATCCGAAGCTTAGCTACACAGTGTGGCTATAGCCCACCCCAAACATCAGGCAACACTCATGTTGAGGTGAAAGCAGGACTCATTTATTAAAGCCAAATACAGAGGTATATATACACAAGTAGAAAAGGGGCAAGACAAATATCACATGATCTAATTACCATGGCAGGAAGGAAGTAATTAGATCAAATCCTGCAACACAATACCCAGGGGAAGGACAGGATGACACCAGACATAAATAATTACGTGGGGACGTAGACGTGGAATGACAATAGACATATAATTGGCTTAAGACAGACAATGGCCAGGACACAGGGATAACAGGAGCTCACAGGATTAACAGCTACCTGTTATGTAATTGATAATTCGGTATGCAGCAGTGACACCTAGTCATACCTACAGGGGGTCTTAAGACAAGGGCTAACACATACAATAACAGGGGAAACACTTCACACCTATACATTAACAATGCTAAGACAATCAGCCTTCTTCCTACCACAGGATGTCCAGCAGACGTTACAGTTCTGAGACTCTGAGTGCTAAAACATGGGGTACATCAGCAGACTGAACCCCTGTATCCACACACAGAAGTCGCTACAAGGCCTGGGCCCATAGTCGATAGGGAGGAGGCTGGCTCTCAGGCCTCTCCAGGGGCCCCAGTGATGGAGGGTTCTGTCACAACCCTTATAAGTTTCACAATCATTAATTAGATACTCCCATGCAAAGAAAGGGACTTTGCAAAAAGAAGACCAAATGTATCGTTAAATCTACTCAAACAGCTCGTGATATTATTACTTATTCTTAAAAGGGCACTCAAGGCATCATATACAATTTAATCCATATAATAGTTGCTGTACTAATTACATTTTAATTTGTGTCACCTTCCACATACATAGTTGAAGAACTTTCCTAGGTCCAACGTCTGCATGAGAAGGGGTTGCCAAAGGGAAAGCAAAGTATATTTACCACAAAATATTTTTATTAAACTTTCTCGTTGTTCATTATTTTGAAACGTTGTTAAGTATGAACAAAATAAACGGTGCTGCGCGTCCACTACGGACCCCTGCATTTGTGTGAGGTTCATTCTTCTTTTAGATAAATACACCACAAGAATGAAGGCTCCAAACTAATCCAAATAAATGCAAGATTCTAAAGGGCAATCAAACCCTATTGTTAACCTACCTCAAACAAGTGTCTAAAATCCTACTGTTAAAACGTAACTTTTAACAGTGGCTATGCCATATAAAATCGATACAAAGTATCTACCCCGTGGCAGCCACTGCTCAATTAGAGATTCCTGGCAACAGATGCTGTGTATAAATATTCACCCTGTTGCTACTCCCTACATCCTAGCCTGCCTACATCTAGTCAAACTACTCCCTCATAATGATATTCCCAGTAGCAGGAAATGCACTGGGAAAGATCAGGGCCCCCAGATCTATCGGTCTGTCTAGCGTTCACACATCCTAGGACTGCCTACGCTGGAGAAAAAAAAGGAGAAAAGAACAATAATTAAAGCCCCGACGCGCGTTTCAAATGTTTCGTTACATTTTCCCTCAGGGGATTAAAGAACGCGAGTAGCTCGGTGCAGCTTTTAAAACACCCGCGCAAGAGACGTCCATTGGACAGCATCCAGGCCCCGCCTCCCACATGTTCATTGGCTCACCACAGGTTGAGTTGGCTAAAGGGAGGTACATTTCCTCCTTGGTCAAAAAAGTGCCCCGCCTCTGAAGTTAGCAGCAGAGCGGGACAGCCCACAAATTTGGACATTGTAAACAGAACATAATATTCCTTTATTAAGTTCTGCCTTTGTCTGGTAAAGACTCATGTTACCTGATTTGATCATTTTATTGTAATTTGTAATCGCATAATTGTGATAGGATAATTTGGTGTGGGTTTTTTAGTTTCATTCATTTGGGGGACCACGGCACCCCATTTATAAATTGTCTTGGTGGTGGCAGCGTAATTTTGATATTAGTTATATAATTATAGTTAATTGCGGGTGGTATTAAGGGTGGATACTTGTATTTTTATCACTATTTCCGATCTAGCGTAGACAGTGAATTTTAACCCTTTCACCACCAGAGCCAAGTCACGCGCACGCCTGGAGTAGGATGTGTTCGTGACAAGCTATATGATAGAAACATTTCAATACTTTAAGGGACTCAACATGATAAAGGATGAGAGTTTATTTAAAAGAAATAGAACCACAACAAAAGGACATAACCTAGAACAACAAAAGGACATAACCTAGAACAACAAAAGTTTAAAAGTAACATTTAGTAACTGTTCAGTTACATAGGAGGAAATTAGTAACTTGATACAACTGAAAAAACTATGCAAGTAGTTTCTAAGTAAAAGCTGCTTTTCTGTATCAAGTTACTATGCAAGTAGTTTATAAGTAAAAGCTGCTTTTCTGGCTTGAAGCATCATCCTTTTTGATCATTGCTCATGGTGTCAGAGCATGAAGCAAGATATATCAGCTGCTGCTAGGAGTATCATCCGTAGGGGGATCCACTACAATCTTCACAAAGTCAGTGATCCCAAGAATCAGTCAGTTTTAGTCTTGGTGTCGATGGTATCCACGGGTTGAAGCTCTTTGCCATTCTCACTCCAGCAGCTGCAGAAGCAACAGCTTAAAGATGTAAGTATGTTTTAAAGAACAGCATTTTGTTCCTTTTTTCTCTTTTCCAACGTAGAATACTGTTTGATGGAGCATCCAGGCTTTTCTTCCACAATTGCTTCAGAAATAATCTCAAAACGGGGCTCTGTAGTGGCTACACATGGCTAAGAAAAAAAACGATACGCTTATAAGTTTCACAATCATTAATTAGATACTCCCAATGCAAAGAAAGGGACTTTGCAAAAAGAAGACCAAATGTATCGTTAAATCTACTCAAACAGCTCGTGATATTATTACTTATTCTTAAAAGGGCACTCAAGGCATCATATACAATTTAATCCATATAATAGTTGCTGTACTAATTACATTTTAATTTGTGTCACCTTCCACATACATAGTTGAAGAACTTTCCTAGGTCCAACGTCTGCATGAGAAGGGGTTGCCAAAGGGAAAGCAAAGTATATTTACCACAAAATATTTTTATTAAACTTTCTCGTTGTTCATTATTTTGAAACGTTGTTAAGTATGAACAAAATAAACGGTGCTGCGCGTCCACTACGGACCCCTGCATTTGTGTGAGGT
>VKOC01048882.1:0-50754 GCA_009364415.1 Spea multiplicata
TTCCTTTAAGTCAAATGAGATGTGTATATGTACTATGTTGCCAAAACATGGGAAGTTTGGTTATAGAACAAGTGAATACATGTGTTTATATGTGTAGGATTTTTTTTATTTTTTATTGTTACAGTTACTGTTACCATCACAGTTACAGAAACTAAATTTTGGCCTTTTTATGTACTTGTATTTCATTGCCAATAGGGTTAACCTAAATGAAAATTCTCGACCGAAACCGAAAATTCAGGATGCACTTGGCCAAAACAGAAAATGACACCCCCCGTGCCAGTTATTAAGGAAGGGCAATAAAAAATAATAAACAGTAATATATATAATTAATAACTGTGTAATAAAACTCCTATAATGCCCAGGTTTATGCTGGAGTCTGAGTGATTCCAGCATGTGTTGGCTGCCTGGGCATGATAGTATTCAGTGTCATTTAATGACACCATGTATATGAAATGTGGGGATATGCTTGTGGGATATGACACTCACTCCTATCATGCCCAGAGTCCAGCATGTACTGGCTGTCTGGGCATGATAGGAGTGTGATTACTAACATCAATCACACTCATCCTGGAACTTGGGCAAGATAGAAGTGTAATTTCTGCTAGCTTTTGCTACTGTGTCATTACTATATTACATATATATATATGTAACATCAATCACACTCCTTTCATGCCCAGGCAGCCAGTACACACTGGACATACCGCTACAAAAGGAGAAGAGGGCCCAGCTCAATACCTTCAGTTCACTTTCAAGCCCTAAAACCTGAAGAACCTTGTTAGAAGATTTTAAAACTACAATTTTTGTGTGCTAGTCTGTTCCTTTACAAAAAAAATCTGTAGTCTGCATACATTGCAGTGCTGCATACAGTAACAATGGTTAGCAGTGACAAAAAATACTAAACTGGGTCTTCCCCTTTAAATTTACACTAAGCTTGAGCACAGCAATGCTTGAGACTTTCATGAACAATTGTGCCTGGGCAGCAGTAACCATATGGTAAGATTAGAGCTGGTACTGTATGAATACTGTGCTTCATTGGGCTACATTTTTCAGTATCCATAAGAGTTGGGTGCGCTGTGTAAGGGTCAGTATCGATTTAAGAGTCAGGACAGCTTTGTTCTTGTATTATATCAGATGAGAGATAGCATTTAGTTTTATAAATCCTTTGTGACTTAGCTGTCAGTTATACATTTTCTTGAGAAGCATCCATTAACACGACAATCCATCTCTGCACACAATACCCTTTGAAAAATAAATTATATAGAACCATTCCCAAATGAAATATCTATTCCTTTCAATCGTTGAACTCAAATATTGATCCCGAAACTCGTGGTGGCTTGCCAAGTCAACCTTCATTTTCTTGAAGTTTTTTTTTCTCTCATTTCACATTCGGAATGCGGTGTTGCGGAACGTTTCGCGAGATGGGATTTATGACGCCATGCTTCGAAAGTGGTAGTTTTAATTGATGTTACTACATAATTGACACAAAAGATCTTGAACCTTCTATTAGACTGTGCTTGTATTCAGAATAACTAGTCGATACGATAAAACAGTGATTTATTTGCAAGACAAAGACCATGACATTGACAAAAATCAGTTTTTCTTTCTAAAACTGTGGGTTTTGGAGAAAGTTGTAAGCAGGCAGACATGAGTACACGTCTGCGTCTTCCATGTTTTTGTTGAAGAACTCAAGCTCTAAGACATACAGAGGTCACAGTGATGTGAACCATGCATGTTGTCAAACAACAATAGCTAGAGTGCTACCCGTTTCAATAAGGTTGCAATCCATCCGTGGGAAGGCTTGGTTGGGGGGCCCCTAATTGTCAAAACTGTGCTGACCCACTTGCAGATAGTCATGTAACTTGATGTTGCATGCCTCTGTGGTAGTAGCGTGGAAGCTCCTTGCTCCTAGCTGCACCAGTTTGTCCCTCATACCTCCAGCTTGATTAAAATGTGATTGCAAGATCTGTAGAACTTTATTACCCTACTAAGCAGTGGGATAAGGTATGCTTTGGTGTTATGGTTTTTCCACTAGTTTGCTAAGATAATAGTATTGAAAAGGTTGATGCTATCCCCTCCCCCAACAACCACCATTAACATCAACTAGATGGGTTCTTATCTGGTGACACATTCTGTCCTCTAATGAAACACAAGAACATTACTTAAATAGGAACTATATTCATATGCGCAAAATAATATTAACAATATTCCTTACAAATATTTTTTTCTTGTACTGCTACACATCCACAAATGAGAGAATTATCATTTAGTGTTATACCTTGGAAACCAAAGCAGAGCTGCAGCACTTCTACAGAACAGCAATCATGCATATCTTATAAATTATATCGGTTTTGCCATACTGGGAGCATGATTGTCGATCAGGAAGGAAATGGCTACTAGTCTACATGGTGTTATCCTCCAGAGGAGCATTGCGATTTATACGTGTGGCCGATATCAATCGTATGTAGTAATGGAGATGTCTATTACCACGGCATAGGACATAAAAGCTTCCATGATTTACTCTTACAGGGTATTAAAAACACACTGCTTCACTGCACATATTAAAATATTATAATATATATATATTATATATATATATATACACACCTTCTCTGTTGAGTTACCATCATAGAACTCTGCTGCATTCTTCTTCAAAGAAATGTACAGGTCTCAGTGCCTATCCTCTTCTTTAGGAGCCATCCTGTTGTCATTGTCTGTTTTGTGTATCGCTGTATATTGGCCGTGAAAAGGCCAGGCAGATCCATTTTACAACCTTTAAAGCACAGTTATGATATCCCACTGTCTTGCAAAATACTGTTTATTAGTTCAGGAGTCTTGAAATATATCCTTCAGGAGGCGAGCAGTGTCATGCCAGTGCTATAAGAAAGCTAGCCTACGCTTTGTGTGCCACAAAAGAATGGGATGCATAATTTCCTTTAATGTAAGCTAGCACATGGCCCCTTCAGCTGACGAAGATAGCCTTTGCTGTTAACAAGGCACCTATTTAGTTCTTCACCTAGATACCATGGAGAAGTTCTGCTTCCAGCAACATGGGATGGAGATCCCAAGTGATCCAGTAATACTCCAGGCTTGGTCAGTAATTTGTTCTGCATCTGTTGGACATCATCTGCCACAGTTCGGTCTCAGTTTGTCTATTGAGCTGTTGAAGTATCCGCAGCTAGTTTCTGAGATTGTTTAGTTGAATATATATTTCCATTTAAAGTGACACATTAGCGTCTGTGTGCAGCTCCAGAAACAGTTAATACACAATAGAGTTCTTTTAATTTGTGTTCCTTTTGTGCTGGGTTTGGCCGCTTGAAGCTTATCAGTAGATGGAACTCGCTTCCGTTGAAATCGGTGGGAATGCTTCCTGCAAAGGTGTGAACAAGCACAGGAGCTAAACACATCTCTGCATGCCAAGCAGCTTAGGAAGAGGGCACATGCAGGCCAGGGGGGTCCTTTTAAATTCCTCCATTCATTTTGGAAAAGTGTTTGCCGGAGTGTCCCTTTTACTTAGCTTAAAGTGCAACTATCATATGTTGAAAAACCGCTTCATATGCTTCTTGCTATCTTAGTTGATAAATATAAAGTACGTTAATTGAAATCCTGAGTCACTTGCCGAATTCATAACAAGATCCCACTTTGCTACTCTTTTCCAATTTCTTCGTTGGTTTTCAAATGTACTTTATTCCCAAGACATTTAAGGCAAGTGACCACAGATTGTTTGTGAACTTTGACATGTTTTACCCATTAGTACCCATTGTGTTTTTCAAGCAACTTGTTGCTGATAATAATTTCCCAAACCTTCCTTAATTTGTTTTGCAGCGTGCAGATAGAATCATGATTCTATGTGAATGTTGGCTACCCAAAGCCTTCTGTTTTGGTAGGGGTAGTTATAGCTATTCTGTTAGCTAGCCCAACACAGACTTAATTCCGTAATATCTGTTCAAAAGTCATCTCCTCAGTTTCGTGTAACGTTCAGCATCATTCTTGCACCAGCTAGCATGTTTTGCAAATGAAATTGCCATATTTGCCAGTTAACATTTCAGGTTATCCTGAAATCCTTTAGATGAAATAACTAATAGAAAAAGGGAAGGACTAAAATGTTAAGATGATGATTAATTGCGTTGATGAAAATGGGTACTATGTTCAGACGATTTGTGACACTCCTCTATTAGTCATTCTTGAAATGAGAGATTTCCATGGGCACACCTACAAGCAGCTGGCGAAAATAAAATGCCTGCTTCTGTCTCTGCTCACGATGGAAGTCATATAATTGCCCAGCTCCTGATGTCTTTTAAGAGCCTCTTACGTTTCTCTATAAACATTCAGCGCTCGACAGTGAGCAGAATGTTAATAAGAATTCTCCCAGCTTCAGAGCAGACATGGTCATTTGAAGGGTGGCATTTTAGTAGCGTATGATATCTGGGATTCTTTTTTACGGATGTACTTTAAGCTCACTTTTTTCCTAATGATGGAGTATACTCGCTGGATTCCAGTGCTGTTGTCTTGACCTCCTGCATGGAAACTGTCACCTCTCCTTTACTGTTGATGTTCCTGCGCTGCTCTCCCGCAGAACTGAAAACCGCCAAAAAACACACTGTCAGTATTTGTGTTATGAATTCTTGGCACTGTGAGCTCTTAAGATCCACAGTTTTCACTTTTTAAAAAAAAAAAAGACGACTTTTTTGGCTCAATCTAATCTCTTTACCCATCATAACATGCAGTAAAATGATTCACTCAAGAGTTTTCCTGCACAAACTGTCTAGGCTTGGTATCATATCATCAGATGCAGTCAACAAAATGGCAAAGTTACTTTTTCTCCTGCTTGTGTTTTGGTAATTTGATATCTGGAAACCTTCATTTTTTATTTTTCATAAAATGTTTATTTTGTAATAAAGCTGACCAAAATAATGGATGGGTATTTTCATCAAAACTTTCAGATGTAAAAAGCATATTTATCATTACATTTTTATAGTCATTTTGTCCAGTATGTTTGAAAGGGCTGTAGGTTGTAGGTATAAAAGATATTGAACATTTTAGAGATTTTAGACTATTACTTCAGAAAGCTTGCAAACGTGTAAGATGTCCTTACAATGGCATAATTAACAAGGTGGTATTTTTTATTCTGGGTAATAATTGTTATACATATTACATGTAAAATAGTTCTGCATGACTTAATATGTATATTTAATGCCAATGTATGGTATGCTCACAAATCTAACAGTTAAAAAGCTAAGGAAAACATTTAGCTTAGAACAGAAATGACACCTACACATTGGAACCTATGTTTTTATGTATGTATGTATGTATGTGTGTATATATGTGTACATAGTTATAGTACATCCCTAGCACCCTATTGATATATTTACATCAAAGTAATTTGAGATTAGGTAAGCGCGCCGTTTCAAAGTATTCCTCTTCTAACCCTATTCTTTCCTAGAAACGTAGAAATGGCAGAACATGGTTTTATAAACAACTGTAAATAAAACGTTATTCCAAATGCCTTACACTAATCACACCATTTGAAACAAAAGTGTCCTTTATTGGCCATTTTTAGATGTTGGGAGATATGTTCTTCCCATCCAAATGTGCCATTTTTTTCTACCATTGGCATTCAGGTGCCAAGGCCCCAGTACTGCCTTATATCACATAGTCTGTAACAGAGACTTTTAGATAAAAGCTAGATGAGACTTCAAAACTTGACATGATATTTGGCCTTGTTTTATGTTTAGAATAGAGCACCATGCAGGTTTAAATTCTTGTACTAGATTTATTTGGAAAGCTAACCTACCAACTGACTACCATCTTATTGAACTACTCCATTACACTTACGTCTCCGACGGCTTCGTTTTAGCGCCTACCCATTACCATAACATTTCTCTCATGTGAAATATAGTTACTGAATCCTTTGAGGTATTTTGTATCATTGCTAATATTTTATTTCATTAGTTCCACCAAATTCTATCTTTTTACATAATGTTATATTTCGAAATATTCCCAAAATAAATATTGAAGCTGTGCGTGTGAGACGGTTGATTTTCTGTATGTATTTCATTTACGGTTTGTTTAAAGCTGGTATTTCATCACATAAGTAAATGCTGTTATGTGCTAGTTTTATCCGCCGGCACAGTGTCATTTAAATAGAGCACAAATAGGAAATTATAGGTAGAAGTATGCAAAATACATAATTTTAAAATGGCGTCACCTCACTTGTCCATGCAGATTACCACTTTGGATTTGAGGGAAGTGTGGTCACAGCACACGGTTAAACAGAGATAAGAACTGTGCTAGGCAGAAATGAACTTACATAACTTATTATATTAAAAGCATTTCTGTGGTGATGAGGTAGGCTTGCATATGTGATGAATCTAGCTAGAGAATAAATAAATCCATCTTTTTTCTGCTATCATGGTAAATAGATTACTTTGTGTAATATATGTAATAAAGGTTTACCAAATGTGGCTTCAAACCAAAACATAGATGAGGGCAAACCTATTCTATCATTGCCTTAAATTGAGGAAAAGGGAAGTCGGTTTGCTGCAGAGCTACAGTTTGTCTCACGTATGTTTTTCTTTCCAGGTTCTGATATGATTCAAAAACCACACGAAGGCCCTGGAGAAATGGGAAAGCCTGTCGTCCTACCCAAAGAGGACCAAGAGAAGATGAAGGAAATGTTCAAAATCAATCAGTTCAATCTAATGGCAAGTGAAATGATAGCACTCAACAGATCTTTACCTGATGTCCGGTTAGAAGGGTAAGTAGGTCGCACTGTTATGATAAAAGCTGTGTGTAATTGAAAAGGAAACTACTTTGAGTGAATGGCCTGCCAAGCACCCATTAGCGCTGGAGAGATATTACCCAAGGAGACATTAGGCTGTGCAGCCTGAAAAGTGGTTACATTTCAGTGAGTGTGGTATATTTTAAATGCTTCAGGAGCACACAGAAATTGCAGTTTACACAGGAAACTTATGTGGACAGTATTATATTGAGATCTGGACTTTAAAGTGCATAATGGCTGTTTAAACTTTGAATAGTTTGGAATAAAAACTACAGATTCTTCATTTAAAAATAAATCAGTAGAGAAATGAAGACATTGTTTTTGCATTGCGATACATTTCAGTTAACTAAATCCCCCAAGGATATACTTGGAGTGAACTTGCGCTACCTAATTCCTGGCTGGGATTTTAGATACTCCTCTTTAATGAATACAATTCAAATGGATCAAATCACTTAGAAATCCTTCCGGGTTAACGTCCTGTAAGGTCCTTAGTAAACATATCAGTCAGTGTAGGACTCGGTATTGGGCAGCCCTAATGTCTGTGAGCAATGAACAGGAGACATCAGTGTTTATGGCACAGGCCTTTCTTCTCAATTTTATTCCTTGCCCATCAGAGACTGTATGGGAGCTCATTTGTCCCTTTTGGTGAATTCCATGCTAATCAAAGGCAGTCGTCATAATATCTGGGGGAGTGTAAAGAATGGCAGTAAATTCTTTACACTCCAGATGTTACTGTTGATTGCTATAGAAGGGTCACTTGGGTCAAGAAATTACTTGGCGGTGAGAAGTCGTGTAATGCAGCAGGACAGTTACCCTAAACATTAAGTTAATCTACTACAGAATGCTTTCAAAAAAGAAAATCTGCCTTTTGGAGCTATCCAGTCAGAGCTCAGACCATAACACGTTAGAGATGTCGTGGAATGACCTCAAGAGCCATTCACACTAGACATCCTAGGCATATGGCTGAGCTTAAGCAGTTCTGTAAGGAAGAATGGTCTAAGATTCCTTTTTAAAAGTGGTGCAGATCTGATCAAACAAGCCCTTACTGTATTTGCGGAAGTTATTGCTGCCAAAGGAGACTCCATCAGTTATCATATCAAATAACTCACTTTTCCCACCAGCACAAGTGAGGATATCCAGGAAAGAACTCTCTAATATGCGAACCCTGACCCTCCTGAGAACTCTGAGCTCCTGCTGCAGGTTGAATATAAGTTAGTTGATAACTGATCATGTAATAATAAAAACTAAAGAAAAATAGTTAAACTAAAAGAAATAAATAAAAAAACTATTCTCTAGTGATGTCATCATCAGTGGAACCATCCAGTCCAAACAAAATGTGAAAACAAGTCAGATAAAATGTTCAAGATTTTTTTTTTTTTTAACAAGTTCTAAAATTGGTGCTATATCTTTGAAAAATTCACAGAATGGAAAAAGTTAAAATCCCAGCATTAAAAATTCCCTAGGGTATCTAATTTGCAGAAATATATGTTTTGATAGGGTAAATTGAATTGGCAGGCTTCAGAAATGTCAAAATTCCAAATTAAAAATTACAAAACTCCCAAATTTGGCCAAACAACCCAGAAAACCTATACATAGATGGCATCACTGTACTCGGGGGATGTTGCTAAACCATGGGGGGGGGGGGGGTTGAAGTGATACCAAGGGCTGTAAATTCACAAGTAAAGCACAATGTGTTTGGAACAACCACAAAAAATACTTTGTTAATGACTGGTAGCAGAATTAGTGCATGGAGAGAGTTCAATTACTAAATTACAAATAGAAGTGGCCGGCTTCAAATATTTTCCAGATATACCATGGGGGTAAGATGACCAGATTACAAAAACAATAAAAAAAATTTGGTATTTCTCAACTCAGGACAAGTTTTTTCATTAGCTTTTGTAGACGAGTAAGTATTTTGGGGTTTTTTTTTTCCCCTACATTTTTTTTTTTTACAATACATTACATAGGCTTTCTTTATTTCTGGGAAAAAACCCCCAATATATAATTTGTGTGGGTACACTAAATCACCAGAAGTCTTAAAAACAGCAACTGTCTTGTCATTTTTGGGTTAATGGGTATGTTCAGTAAAGGCATGAAAGATTATCATTATTTGTGTGTTAGTACCGTATGCACATTGCGTTTGTCTATACTCGTGGCTTAGATGTAGGTCAGATAACAATTTGTGGATAATTAATGCAGAAATCCAGGTAACTTCAAAAGGTTTATTTTTTCTTGCCGCTATATGGAATATTCCTATGTCTCGCACAAATGTATGGTCAAACCACTCCCCTCATTCAATTGATTTTTGGAAATTAAAGCATACATTTGCAGATTTGTTCACTGGATGAATTATCTTTATTAGGTACGTTGAGATTTAATTTTAATTTTGTTATATATTGCGTTCTCATGAAAATAATTCCTGGATACACAGCCCTTTCTCCTCCAAGTGAACTCACTGGTTTGCTGGTACACGAGGGACAATAAAATGCCGTTTACTCTCATTATATTTGCTGTGTCCCAAGCAGCACCACTTCTTATGACGGAAGCTCAAAGCCGGGCAAAGATTATGTTAAAACGAGATAAAGCTATAGTTACCATGTGCCTTTGATACAGCTCCAAGGGACTTTTTTCTTTTCTTTAGTCTTTGATACAGATTAACTGACGGTTGATCAAAACAGTTGCATGTTACATTGAGCATACTCATTTTTTTGTGTTTCTCTTTTATGTTCTACTTGATGATTGTTTACCAGACAGCGTTTTTTTATTGGGAAGCATGTAAAAAGTGCGTCACACAACACAGTACTGCTTGTAAGGCAGCCCTGCCATATACATTGTGTAAGGGATGGGACGTTGTTCTGGTTTTTGTCGCTGGTGTAAAATGGTGCCTTGACATTTAATCCAAGTGATTCTCAAAACAAATCCACTGATTAAAAAATAGCAAGGTAAAGATAATTATAATAAATTAACTAAGACCGGTGGACTCCCAAGTGCTGTAGGAGATGAATTATTTTTTTCTCTCTCTGTAGATTGCTTTTACCTTCATAGTGAGAAATACTAGGGAAAAGAAAACTATTTCTAGAAAGCATGTTTCCTGGTGTTTAAATAACCAATAGTTATCGGTATTTTTTTAATTAAAATTGATTCCAACCTAATGCAAGTAATTATAGTCCTCTGTCATCTCTGCCACAGAAGCAAACTACCACCGGCTTTAAAAAAAGAAAAGAACGTTGACTCACGGCAAATATATCATCAGGCTGGTTCAACAAGAACCACACCACTAGCTAATTATCGTTATAAAGGCAAACAGTTTAAATCTGGTGTTCTCCTTAATCAGTCTCTCTATTGTGTCAGTACAGGCGTGAAAGATTAAGCTTCTTAGGGAAACACAATGCAACCAATCATTATCGTATGGTCATATCTCTCCTACGATTAGCTTGTTGTGCCACATATACTGTGTATATGTGTGTATATATATAAATATATATATGTATATATATATAGTGTGTGTATACCTAAACTAATAAACATTTTTGTACTTTAATGAGTTTCTGCGAGTGCTCCTATTTTCTTCATGGATATATTTCAAAACATGTCCTTTTGCGCGTGAATCGTGTTTGATCACAGACACTTATTGTACCGCCGTGTTAGCCATCATCAGATGTGTAGTATGTCACACACACCATGAAATAGACACACTGGGTTTTGGGTTTCAATATTAGCCTGGATTTCACGGAGAAGAATCCAAATGAAATAGAGATTCATGTTTCTACTGAAAAACAACAAGTTAACCAAATACATTGTTCATCCTTGTACCTCAGTTCAGCAATTATCGGTGATTCACTGACTCCTGGGATATGATTGTCCATGTAAAACCCTTAACCACAAGTCCAAATCCAGGTTGGTTCCTAGCTGAACGTAAAGCAAGGATTTGTGTGGAAAAGTGAGCTTGTCCCTTAAGTTCTTACTCAAGTCCACTATGGTATTTAGGGTCATTTAGGTTGTATATGTGCAGCAATGAATTTACAGAATTACATTTTCAAGAAGTCTCCTTTTGAATCCCCTTATACAGAATGTGACTGTACCTTGTGTGATCTGCATCTGCCATCAAATTCAATTTTACTCGTACACAAATTGTTTATAAGATGTAATTGTTCTGCTAATGAGAAGTCTTATCCAGAGATCAATATAGATTTATTTTTTTATGCTCTCCCTGGTGTGTCATGTCTTTTAGCCGACGCTTATTGCTTGAATCTGTTGCCTTTAAAAGGAATAAAATTAAAGGAGCTCTTTGTCTTTGGACCTTTTTTAAGCTTTCTAATATGCCCTTGAATATTTTTGTAGTCTGTGCTCTTATGATTTCTTGTTTTTAGTGAATTGCCTTGAAAGCACAACATCCAAGGTCCCTGATTTCTTACGGCCCTGGGTTGTTAAAGTATATTTTCAGCCTTGGTGTGTCTGTGTATATTTGGATATCCCACAAAGCTGGCAGAAAAGTAGCTATATTTTAAAAAGCCCGGGGGTCTAAAACAGGATTTTCAAAAAGATTCAACCTTATACAGCTGTTGTGTTTTCCTTTGAAATGACTCCTGTATTAATTACCATGTGTAAATGTCCTAACTGTCACGCGTACACACTAAATAACAAACCGACTTGTGAACTGTAGATATGAGTGCGCTTGTGTACACTGCCTCACTTGATCTGTCATTTTATTAGTAATCTGTGCTTTTTACATTCACAGCATTTTAACAGAATGTCAACCCATGAGAAACTGAAGTTTAAGAAATGACAAAAAGTAATAACGTTATATTGTCTGTTACATGTAGAAATTTCCTTGTTGTATACAAACACGACACAAGTTTATAAAAAAAAAAGTGAAATATGCGTGGCATAATTATTGGCACCCTTTTACGTCAATACTTTGTGCTACCTAACTTTGCCATGATATCAGCGCCCTCCAATAATATAGGCACCCTTGATAAAAATGAGTAAGGAATCCTGTGAAAAATTGTCTTTTTCTTCAAAGAATACATAATTCTTTGCCCTTGTGGATATAAACACAGGCTTATCCAAAGAAAATAAATGTAATATATGTGTGGCTCAATTATTGGCAACCCTATGAATTCATGTGAAAAAAAATATATGTGAAGTATATACCCATTGATATGGTACATTTTTAATAAATCTTGGTGACTAGGAACAGGAAATTGTTCAACCATGGCTTCCTGTTTCACAGGTATATCAATATTGGGTAGCACATAGGCCAAATTCCCAGTCTTTCATTAGAATTGGTAAGACCAAAGAATATTGCTGCAATGTGCATCAAAAGGTTACTGAGCTTCACAAAATGGGAAGTGGATATAAGAAAATAGCAAAAGCCTTGAAAATGCCCATTTCCACCATCAGGGCAATAATTAAGAAGTTCCAGTTAACTGGAAATGTTCTGTAAAGAGAATAGTTCGAGTGGCCATAAAATCTTTAAGGATCACAGCTGGAAAGTTGCTGAAGTTAGTTGCATCTTGTGCACAGAAAGTCTACAAAACTGCAATCTGACATCACTACAAGTTTATAGGGGTTTCAAGAAAAAAAACCTCTACTCTCATTAAAAAAAAAAACTCAACTATCTTCAATTTGCAAGACACTGCTGCAACTTCAGTTGGGATCAGGTTCTATGGTCAGAGCTCTTTGGCAATAAACACCAGAAGTACTTGATGCCCACAGGTAAATATGGTGGGTGACTTTTTAATGTTTTGGGACTGTTGTTTTGGCAGAGGACCTGGACATTTTGCTAGAGTTTATGATGGTATGTATCTTATCATATATAAACGGATATTAAATGAACACCTGACTGACTCTGCCAGAAAGCTTAAAATGGGCCATGGTTGGATCTTCCAGCAGGACAATGATCCAAAAAATACAGCCAAATCAACATTAAAATGGTTTACTGACCATAAAACAAAGGTCCTGCCGCGACCACCCCAGTCCCCTGACTTGAACCTCATAGAAAATCTTTGGTGTGAGCTAAAGAGGATAGTCCCCCAGCGACCTCTAAATTAAAAAGTTCTGGAGAGATTCTATATGAGGCAATGTTCAGATGTTACTATGGTATATTATAATTACAATAAGTGTCTGTGATCAAACACGATTCACGCGCAAAAGGATATGTTTTGAAATATATCCATGAAGAAAATAGGAGCACTCGCAGAAACTCATTAAAGTACAAAAATGTACAGATGTTACTATAGTATATTATAATTACAAGTATTTCAAAGCAAATTTACAAATAAAGTTGTTTTGTTGACGATTATATAAAGTTTTTGCAAAGAGTCAATATTGGCAGTGTTGACCTTTCTTTTTCAAGACCTCTGCAATCCACCCTGACATGCTGTCAATTAACTTCTGACCCACATCCTGACTAATGGCAGCTCATTCTTGCATAATCATTGCTTGGAGTATGTCAGCATTCGTGGGTTTTTGTTTGTCCACCAGCCTCTTGAGAGGATGTTTTGTTTCCGAGCCACATAGTTATCACTTTTGCCTTATGGCAAGGTGTTCAGTCATGCTGGAAAAAGGCTTTGTCCGTCGCCAAACTGTTCTTGGATGGTTGGGAGAAGTTGCTCTTGAAGGATGTGTTGGTACCATTTTTTTATTCATGGCTGTGTTCTTATGCAAAACTGTGAGTGAGCCCACTCCCTTGACTGAGAAGCAACCACATACATGAATGATCTCAGTATGCTTTACTGTTGGCATGACACAGGACTGACGGCACCGTCATCAAAGAAAATGACTTTACGCCAGCCATCAGCAGTCCAATCCCTGTACCTTTTGTAGAATTACAGCCTGTCCCTGATGTTTTTCCTGGAGAGAAGTGGCTTCTTTGCTGCCCTTCTTGACACCGGGCCGTCTTCGCCTTACTGCGTGATGATGCACGTGTATCCTTGCAGGTAGCCATGGACCACTCTCTTTTTGCCATCATCTAAACTGAGGCAGCAGAGTTTGACAATTTTATATTTGTGTGTGTGTGTGTATATATATACTGTATATGTGTATATATTATATATATAATTATTATATATATATATATATATATGTATATATTCTGTGTATATATATATATATATTCTGTTGTAATAAATATACAATAAATGGTGTAGTTGTGGAAAGAGCTCTTGAATTTGTTGGCCAGATGGCTGAGTTTTCTCCTGCCTGAGGCACGCAAACATCCACTGCTTGTGTGAGCCGACTGCGCGGTATTTTAAGCATCCTTTACCATGCTGTTTTACAGTGTGAGCAGACATCCGCAGCATACCGTTCAAAATGTTGGACGCAGCAGTAGACTTTAGGTGACTTAATATATTTTACATAAAGGCTTACCGTATCTATTGGCGTATAACACGCACTTTTATACCAAAAAAAATAAGTTTAAACCCTACCTGCGTGTTATACGCCGATAACTTTCTGTGCTGCACAATCTGCAGCCGCGTCTCCCGCACTTCCGGTTCCGGCGAGGGTGCGTGTTATACGCCGGTGCGTGTAATACGCCGGTAAGTACGGTATTTGATATTTGTGATACATATGTCTAATATATTCAAAACAGCAGCTACTTTTTGATTCATTGGCCTCTTAAACACGTAGTCTTTTTATCTCTCATACTGTCAACTAAGTGATCTTTATAAGGTAATAATGTATTCAAATGTGATAATCATATTTTTCTTTTAAGGTTTGTTAGATGAATTTGCAGTGGATACTGAAACATAGGACCTGGTGTTGTGTAGTTGACTGTAGATTTGTCTTTATGAACGTTTTGCTACTATTGAATAGTTATATCGATGCATTTCTGTGTCTTTCCTTTTGGTAGAAAAATGTGCATGTTGTAACATCAGCATCTCATTTGCACTATATACAGATAGGCCATTATTTGCATTCCAGGCTGTTATATATTTGTTAATGTATATATCTCTTACATACAAGTATTATTTGGTGCCTCCAGCACTTATTGGACGGACTGTCTTAGTATGTATAGTTTTCTGTACTCCTTACAATTCATTGCTTAATCGGCATGATCTGTCTCTGTGTTTATCTGTAGAGCATACATTTCTAATGCAGTTGGGGGTACTGCTAGTTTATCACTGGTCTAAGTAAAATTTCTATACCACAAGCTAACCAGGCATTGTCACTTGCTGTAATAGGTATCATTGATTCTTTGTACATGCATCTTCGTGATCTGTATAGGAAGGGGTATTTTTATTCTATTTTATTATCAATATTTCTGCACTAAAATCTGGACCAAGCACACCACTGTCCTATCTACCAAGTACTTCAATATGAGAACATAGCCTCCTTACTGCTGTGGAGGCTATTGACAGCCATCATAGTGTAAATGGGCTGGTTACAAGGGAGAGATCTCCCTAACCGCCTCATTGAGTAAGTCTTGCAGCAAAGTCTCCGATGTCTCAAGGAATTCAGATAAACACAGAATGTGCTACTACATATATGCAATACTCAATGTCTCCCTTCCTGCTCTGCCAACCACTTCCACGTCCCTGTCTCCTTTCCCAGAGCTTCATTTATGATCTTGTATGCCCTTGCACTTCAGTCTTCTGTCTTCATCTGCTTTTCACAGTGTCTTCTTTCTTGGCCCGTGTATCCGTGAATCAGGCTTCTCAGCGCCCATCCCCGAGGGGGCAGAGCTTCTGGGTAAATCTCCCCCAGTTGGAAAAATGGGGAAGGAAGGATGTTCCTGGAAGCTGTGCCCTTTTGCAGAAGTGCTCCGGGAAGCCTGATTCATGGACACAAGGGCCAAGAAAAGAACACACTATGAAACGTGGACAACGGCAGAAAAAAATAGGACAGAATACTAAAGAACAAGAAGTGGAGCTGTGGAAAAGCAGATCGGGACACGGAAGTGGTTGACAGAGAAGGTAGGAAGACTTTTTAGAATTTTATTATAAGTTTTTCCCTTAGGTTCTTTGAACATGCGTTATCTGTGGTGTTAAGTGAGGATTTATTCTATTGGTCTGGGTAATATGAAGGCTTTTGATAATAAAAAAATGAAGTCCTGGCAAATACAGAATGCATTTCACATAATAAGGGTTGCTGTAAAATCTACCTCGTAACAGCAGTATCAAAAAATTGCACTGTAGCATAGATTGAGTTAATCATTTTAATCCATAAACTGCCAGGCTTCCTCTGGAGGAAATCTGGAATGAAAATGAACGCTAATTACATACAAATGGGAAAACTCCAACAGATTGGGTATTTAAAAACGATTCAGCAAGCTAATGGGACAACCGTGTCCGCATGCACAGTAAATGACCAGTAATTAGCAGCAATATCATATGTGTGGAAGAGGACAAATATGTTTTGGTCTTTGGTAGCAATTGGCTACATTTTTTTTGCCTGCATCATTCCATCTGATGTGTTTTATTAAACTACTCCACTATCTGTGATAGCGTATTCATCACCAACTTTTTAATTAATTTTCTACTCATGAGGGGAAAAAAAATGTTTATTTTTAAGATCAAAGTCATCCATCTTTATAAAAAGCCCCAGCCAGCTCTGTATGTGCGTATACAGCTGATTTAACCGCGTAAATATATAAATTATTTGTGAATGTTAAAATTTCAAAGTAACCTGTAGATAAATGTTATAAAGACGTGTATTCTTCATTCTTGTGATTAAAAGCTTTACCAAACCTGATAATCTCTGCCAAGTATTTATCTTTCTGTACTCATTAAATTGCTTCCTTATGAATGTTATCCCACAATGGCAACATGATCTAATTGCTGAGATTAGTATAATTGGATAAACCTGTAATTGATGCTGTAGGTACCTTCAGAAGACCTTTTTAGAGTTAATTAGCTTGAGCTGTATAAAGCCAGACTCTACTTAATAAATCACCGCCTACAGGTAGGGCTGATTTGTGGTGTTCTGTATTCTGTACATCACCTTATCATCTGTGCTTGTTGTTTTTTATTCATCCTGTACTATTTTATGTCCAACTTTTTATAAGAATGTTTTAGGTGTATTTATGAAAACAGAATGCCTATACATACAGTAAGAATTAGATGTTGAATAAATTCCAACGCAAGCAGTTGGGAGACAGGCTTGTTAAAAGTTTATTTGGCACGATAATATTAGAATACTGAAATTACCGGTAAGTGTTAGGGTTCCTTTACCGACATAGCGGAGGTCTAAGTTGGCCGTGCCCAACTGCCCAAAAACAGGTTCCCTTAATGAGTTTAGTAGAAAGTGGCCAGATGTTGTCCTCTTTAGTGTTGTCACTGAAATGTGATCAAAATATGTTTCTGCAGGGTTGTTTCTGACAAAATAAAACAATGGTTTGGATGTTTGAAGTATTAGAGGAGATCTCAGAATTAAAAATCGAGTGTCATAGCATAATTAAATTACTCTGCGAGATATACTTATAGGTGTATACATAATTTTTAATTTACAAGCACGTCTGCTTTTTTAATTTGGTTAGGAAAGATTTGTTATAGCATGGTGGTGAGCTTTGCCTGCCTCCCAGTAATTAAACAGAAGCTCCTTGGATGAGACGTACGAGCTATTCAAACGTGGACTGTTGGGTAAGCAAGCAGGAAGTGTGGAGGAAGTATTAGCGTGTGTCAGAGATTGCTGATATTTTTCCAGACTTCCTCACTACTGACAAAACAAATAAGCGTCCTTCATTGTAATGTGTTACCATATCATAACACTTGGCACTGTGTACATCCAGGGCCAGCTTCTGCCAACTCTTTTAATTGAAAACAATTCAGTAATGAATATAGCCTCTTTTCTTGGAAGCAGGTTCATTTCTGCAAAGACATTGGCATTATCCAAGTGGGTAAATTTAAATGATTTGAAAATCAGCTCTATGTGTTGGTCTTAATGTTTTACAAAAAAAACCCAACATATTTTCTTTAATTTACCGCAGACCATCCTGTTCTGGCTAGCGTTTTCTTTTTTCTTTCTTTTTTTTTTCTTCCTATTCTGGTGTAGATCCCAATATCTGTTGGCTGGATGATCACTTTATCAATGTACATGTACAGTACATTTATTTATTCCGCAGCGCTGTTACAGTCAGTATAACAATTTCACATACAGTAACAAACTGGTACAGAGGGAGAAGAGGGCCCTGCTCTTGCGAGCTTACAATGTAGTCGGTGGTTGAGAGGGAAGTGAGACAATAGGATGGGGATGTGATGATCTGATTCCAATGGTGTTGTAGCCGCTTTCTGCAGTGGTACCTGGTCTGTCGTTTCCCTCCCCTTTAACTCCAGTGTAACTCTTACATAGCCACTTATAAGGAGGCCACTGGGGTAGAGGCCACGGTAGCTACTACTTACATACATGGAATATATTTGTTATGTTGTGTACGTTTCTGCACAAGTTGGGTTAATCTATCATTGCGTGTAAAGGGGAGAGACCTACATTTCATAGGATCGTGTGAAAAGGTTGGCTTGTATATTTGCTAACTAATACAAAACACAACCTAATCCGTCATTGTAGGAGGCGGGTAAAATGTAGATGGTGAAAACGTTTCTTAACTGGCCTAAGTTGCCTTATGGGGAATATTACTTGATACTATCATCCTGTGAACTGTAAGTAAGCACAGTTCTATCCCATTCGGGGGCATTTTATTAAGTTATTTTCTTGTTGTGGTGTTTTTGTTTGTTTGTTGAAAGGTACATATTTACTTATGTATTTTAATTTCACATAAACATATTACTAGTCATTATATATATTGTAAGTTTTAGTCAAGTCCATAATTCTACTCCGCACTAAAGGTACAGTCATATATGTTTATTTTTTTAAATAGATTATTAGGACAGGAGAAAGGGAAAAATGCAGTCTTCATTTTTACTAATTATACTTAAAATTTATTTTATGGACAAAAGTATTTTACCAGTGTTGGATATAGAAAAACAAAATAACTTGGCTTGTTCTCAGCGTGTATTGAATTATAAGTCGTACATAAGTTTCTCTGCTTACAAAACAAACCACTTAAAAAGAAATGTCTAAACACTTTAGTATTCCTTTAATATTATCTTTTATGAGCAAATTCAGTTTTCCATTTTGCCTTCCCAACTGCAGCAGTACCATTTAATCAATTTCCGAATAACGTAGACCAAGACACTGTTCTGAGTTGCTAGTGATTCCTACACTATTGTGTCTAATGTATTGAAGTGTTGGATTTATTTTCATTGATGTAATAACATACCAGTGGTTGAATAAGTTATGAGCGTTTATTAAATGTACGTTCTTCTCTTTTCCCAGTTGTAAAACAAAAGTATACCCGGATAACTTGCCCTCGACAAGTGTTGTGATAGTATTTCACAATGAAGCTTGGACCACGCTGCTAAGGACAGTACACAGTGTTATAAACCGCTCTCCGCGGCATTTACTGCAGGAAATTATTTTGGTAGACGATGCCAGTGAAAGAGGTATGTGCTTACTACAGGTCATCAAAGACCTCTAAGTGCCTTGTTTTGTCGTCCTAATAATACCGTGTTTTAAACTCCTTCACAGGCTTCACTTTTCTGTCCAGCTAATAGAAAGATATAAAGGTTTCTGTATATCCTAGCTAGTCTGTGTGTACTCTACACAATTTTTCACCACTTTTTGCCAGGAGGAGGTTTCTAGTCGCCATGGCCACCTGCCGCCCGAGGTTTGTCAAGCCTTGGGCTAAGTCTTTTTAATTATTTTTATGATGGGTTAAGTATACAAATTTCACGATGGTAGTACTGATGTGTGTTCATAAATTATGGGTTTATTGAGATGGCCTGCCCCCCCCTTATACATTGCTGCATATTTTATTGCAGATCTGGGAGCAAGTAAGGCAACCAATACTGCTATTATCAGGCTGATCAGGAACACATAGTTTCAAGAAATCTATAGATTTAATAACAGGAAGAGTATACTCTGACAACTGATGTAAATAATTAACCAGCGACCCTGCATCTTGCAGCATTAAAAAATTATTTCTCAGTCCTGTCTCCTCTGACAGTGCTGTAATTAAAGAAATTATTTTCTCAAGATAACATGCTATAAACTCGTTCGACAAGTGTCTGATGTTCTTGCTAATGGTAGTGATCTAGATTTGCCTCCATGTGTTCCTACTTGCAGGGCTTTATAGGTTAACAAGTGTTTTTTGTTTTGTTTTTTTATTAATTCCTGTTGAGTTTTAATGTAAAGTCGTTTGAGCCACGAGAGAATGCCCAGAGATATAAAATATCAGTCGAGAGGCATTATAACACCTCCTGTTGATTGAATAGGAAATATGTATTTTGCGTTGCATCACATCATGTATTGCGTTATTGGATTTTATTTTCTTATTCTACTGCAGAGAAAAGGATGGTTTCGTTTAATTGCAATCATTTGCAGACTTTATTAGCTTTTTTTAATGACCTAGTATATAGCCTATTATGCATCAGCTTGCTCTTTATATATGCCAGCCACACAGACAATGATTTAAGCACTTTGCCATGCTTGGCAAATTTCTTTTATTGATATTTCCGCAAAATGTCCTCACACCCAACAGAAAGATGTATTTCCTGTCCCAGTGGCAACAGATCTCCATCCTATTGGTGATCTATCCCTGCGTAACAATAAACCCATTTGCATCTTGAGTGTTTAGTTTTATTTCACCCCAAAAAACAAACATTTTGAGATTATTGGGCCTGAGTGAGAAAACATTGTTGGAATTGGTGGTAAGATGTGTGCTGGGTTCACTCTGTGTTTTTTCCCCCCAGAGAGTTATCCATGGGAGATAATTTAAAACAATAAATGTACACAAATTAAATAGTATGTAGTTAATATTTGTAGTGTACCCAGACACACTGCCATGTATTAGGAATAAATATGCTTCTTGCAAAACTATCAAGAATGCAACATAAGGTAGGAAAATGATGAAAGAAAAATGACATCATCAAATAGCAATATAATAACTACTTAAACTATGTGCCAAGAAAGTTATGAGTAGTGATTGGGGCTTGAGAACCAGAATACAGTCTATTGTAGCTTAATATCTAAACAATAAAATGGTCAAATCTTAATTCCATCCAGTTTAGTAGCTATTGTTATTGGGGCAGAGAATTACTTTCCCAGACAGCAAGACTTTTAGCAGTGAAGAACATCACATGCCGCCCATCAAAAAGTTGTGTGTGTGATTGTTACACATGGTCATTTTAATAACTGTAATGTAAAAAATAGAACGTTTGCTTGTGAGGGGTTTCATGGGTGGGGGGGCTATGCCTAGTAGACTACAAATGCTTCAAATTCCCACTGGAAGATGGTGTTCATGTCCATTTATTTACTGCATCTCAGTGACCTGATTGATATAATGCAGTCAAAGGAAATCCCAATTCTGAGTATGATTAATATTGTGTTGTGTGCCTCGAAGCTCCAAGTAGGAAAGCAGTACTTGCTACAAAGATGTGTTTAAGATGGAGCATTAGAAACCGTGACCCTATGACCTTTATTTGACATTCTCAGCTCAGCATGATCGAAAGCTGTCTACAGAATGGATATCGAAGAAGCGTGTTTTCTCATTATCTTGGTGCAATGTAGAAATATATACATTTGTTTTACAAGATCAATAGCACTTGCTATTTGTTATTCAAATACATATTGGTGTCATTTTTTCCCTCTCGGGATTTTTTTTTCCTGTATGAATCCTTTACTACCGATAAATCTTAATTTGAAACCAAGTAAGATTGATTGAACACTCGTTTGTAATCCAACACTGTGGATTTATATTTGAAGTACAATGATTAGCTGAGGATGAGTGATTTTGTATATTGGTAAACATCTAAAACATTATCTTTCTATTAAAATTGTATTTTTTTTCCTAGAAAGTTGAAAAAAACTTTTCCCCCCATGGACAGAATGCTTTTTACTTTATAGAGTCAGAAATGAGGGATTTTCTCTTAAAAATTTGAGACTTTTTACTTAATTTTACATAGGGAGCACGTATTAAAATAACTAAGTTATTAAATGAGAAATGTGGAATACTGCATGATATAAAAGTTCCATACAATTACTTCTATTCACTCAACACTTAATCTTGAATCTTTACATTCTCTTCACATTTGGGCAGTTTTACTTATTTAATTTAATTGAACCAAGATTGTAAAACTTCATACAAAAGCATTTTGTCAAGTACCAACCAAGCAATCAATCTACCCTTCCTTGACTACCTTAGTGTTGATGTTTTGTATGCATCATGTCATTATGATTGACAGTTATATATTAGCATCTTATGGCAAAGGCAAATTTGATAGAAAATAGTTTTTTTTGTCGTCTCTGTTTATTCTGTGCTATAATAAGTTTTAAGCTCTAATTTGTTTTTTGTTTTTTTTTTTTAAAAAAAAAGCTTGAATTTTTCTGCAATAAAAATGACTTGACCTTAAGTCTCTGGTGCCTAATGTAACAGATGTGTCCATTATGCGACATAACTTACAAGAACAAATCTGATAGAACTCTGACCTGTGAACTCTGTTTCCCCTCTGTCTTCCTCTTGATCTGTAGAACCCTTAAAAGAATGATGCAGTAAGGTGCAAATGTACATGTAAAGCTCAGTTAACACAATGACTAACTCATTCCTATAGAAAGTTGCAACTGCTAATCAGAGTCTATTAGACATAGTGGGGTTTATTTACTCAGAGAACAGAAGTTTACTTAAGGTGAACCGAAATTATTTGCTGGTTCTGCATGCATATGTTGTGAAATGAGTGAGATGTCTCTATTTAACTATACATACAAATAATGTATTTTTATTTACAAATATAAATATGTGTATTGAAAAAGATTCCCAAATTAATTTTCCCAGGATTATTTTCTTAATCTGCCCCTTGGCCCCTTGATGTTTTGCAGTATACCCTAAAGCATGAAATATTCTATATATCCAAAGCACTGCTTCTACATTTGCCAAAAAGGATGCTAAATCTAAGCAGGTTGCTTACAAGTTAGCATAACTTACATTTAACAGTATAGCTTTACATTTAACAGTATAGCTTTTTAAATGCTCTTATTTAGACCACAAATCATTACTTTACCGTTATATAAAAAAGCAGCAATTAAAACAAAACTTTAATTATTAAAAAAATCTAGGTGCATCCACAAATGTGAATAGAAAAGATAAAAATGCACTAGTTGAATTGAACAATGACTTATACTTTATTACTGTTATGGTTACATATGTCATTGTCATTTGAGAGAGAATAATTTAATAGATTGTAGACTGCTCTAGACTTGGACGTGGTTTTTCTCTTACTTCTGTGCTTTAGAACTAACGGCAAAGTTGCGTAGGAAGGTGCCAGACAACAAAGTGAAACAGTGTGATCATTAGTTTGTGTGCGCTGGAGTATAGCTGGCAAGGCAACAGAAGCCCTGACTCAGTAATTATTTTGCATTATTTGGTAATGTTGGCACAGTCGTACTAAGATGTCTACACAGCTCTTTTTGAGATGTAAGTAAGACCGCTTACACTGTTAATTAGGAAGAGCTCTTCCCAAACAAATGCAAAATATGTACAGTACAGTAATGATACTTTCTATAGGACAGTGGTAGTTGTTTGATTAATTTTTTTAATTGTATTTTGTCTATTTATTCAATATAAAGGAAGTTAATACAATAAACATATTTGGTAGAAGGATAATATGCACAGTTATAGCGTATAGGATACATAATACATAATTTAGGTAATTAGAACAAAGTTCATTGTCTGACGTCCACATTTACAGTTACTCACACTCTTACTCAGGCTCTCTAAATGTCTCCCTTGTCTGCCGACCACTTCACCTCCATGTCTCTCATCTGCTTGTTCTCCTTTCTTCTCTGTCCTTTTTCTACTTTCTACGTTGATTTCTTAAACATATGGTACACAACAAACATGACAGATTAGTAATGCATGCTTAAAAGGATCACCTTATCTTAATAGACCAGGGGAGTCCAACGTGCGGCCCGCGGGCCAAATGAGATGCGGCCCGCATGAGTGAGCGGGACTGGACTGGCCCACCGGCCCGTGGACCGGCAGACCACATTCAAAGTGGCCGCCCGGCTGCGAAGTTCAAAGCAGCCGTGTACAAGTCTCACATGATCTCGCACTTTAAATTGTGTTAGATGTCCAGTATGCTTGTTTTGTTTATTCTCCTTAAGCGTTGTCATTTTCTTAACAGCTTCTCTGAAGCCATAGGGCTGTAAAGATCCAATATAAAGGCAATACTCCAAGTCATGTCTCTATAGAGACAACTGCGTCCCAGGGTACCCACATTTGTAATGTTGGAGTCCCCAGGTTTTCTGTCTGTACTCTTCTCACTGCTCCACCCCAAATACATTTACATGTGACCACATGACTGACTCCTTCCTATGAATGTAAGTGACATACATACAAGTCATTTTGGCTTTAACCACTGGTGCATTATGAGGTACTTATACATCACTCAGCATTTTGTGTTTTATATACAAATTCCATATACATTTATGTAAATGCAATTTGTGTATATGATACAAAATACTGAGTGATATACAGTATATACTTTATAATTTACCAGTGCTTAATGTCAAATGACGTCTATATACGTCACTCTGCATATTGTTTCGTGGTATTGTTACATTTAGCATAGCAGCTTTATGACCAAAAAACAAACTTGAATTGCTATTGCCATTTTTCTCTATTTTTACAGTCAAAATACTCCCCATTAAACATAATTTAATATGCCCTTATTTGCAGTCATTCCTGTTTGACTCTTACTTGGCTGTGAACTTTGCCTATGCTTTTGCTTCCGGAGAAACAGCAAACTGTACAAACTGCATAAAACCTTACATAATGTCCTCTTGTGTCTTCAGACTCTCTCACAATGGATATGTCATTAGAGATATCTCATTCCTCTGGTTTCATTAGGGTTGTTGTACAAAGGTCACTTAGCGCTAATTCATGCAAGTTTCTTTGGCAGTACCGGGGGGGGGGGGGCTGCCTATTTTGAAATGACTTATAAAGAGGGACAAACCATGTTATGTATGCATTTGCAAATTATTAGAACTCCTGCATTGTAGCCTTCTTTTAAAATTGTTTATTTTATTTCTCTTTATTGCATCTAATTGTGGAATGCGTCTTTCTAATGGACTCGACCAAATCACATTTTTCAAAATAAAGCATGTTATTTATTAAATAGCTATTGTTAGAAACGGTTTTTCAGGGTTATTAGTAGGACGGAAGCTATACTGTATTGCTTATAAACACACCAGGGAAATAATTAACACAGCAGCACATTAATGTCACACGCATTATCAAGATCTTGGAAAATGTATATAAATAGTTTCCACGTTTTTCCCTTCCGCTCATCTAGAAACTGGCATGTTGTCTGTCACATGCATTTTAGTTACTCATTTGTGATATACTTAGGAGGAACCAAGTCGTCCAGGAGGTTTCTGGCTATTGTCATCTTCCTCCTTAGATAGCTTCTCTGGGCAAAGTCTTCCAAAGAACCGTGCCACCAGTCATGACACAACACCATTCAGAATGCAAACTAATACTCACACATTAGGAAAAACAGGTTTTATGTTCAACAAAACAATGGTAAGTATTGGCTAGTACTGAGAGACTCCAATCTCCCACTTTTATCTCTGGCCAGTAGAGCATCAAGTGTGTGAAGTGAGGGCTAGTTTGGTGGGACCAGTTGATATGATCATTAGAAGGGGGAACACAGGGACCAACCAGAGAAGGGATGCCATAACCAATGAAAAGAAGAGCAATACAGGAGACAGAGCATCAATGGGGCTACAAAACAAAAAAAAAATCATAAAGCATAAGGAAGCATAACAGTACCATCTCATGTTACAATATAACTTATGTATCATATTTTCCTTTTGTTCTAGTAACTATTGTTTTTCCTTTAAACAAGTATTTGCTACAGTTTGATGGGAAAATCTTTCACTGACTGATATACAGCTGATTTTGATTGCTGAGATAAAGTAAAAAGGATCGCTTTAGGTCAGTCTGAAACCAAGTAAACATGGTATTTCAGTTCCTAAGGATCAGATGCGCAAACATGACCGGAACTGATTCAGGCCAATAAATAATGGCTGTGAAATCCAACCTACACAACTTCTGGCATAATTGAACGTAATAAACTATAGCTTTGTTTTCCCATCAGTTTAATTGTTTTGCAGATATTTGATTGAAAAGTAAGGGATTTTTCAGATCTTTAGCAAAAATGCAAACAAAGCATTAATCACAGATTTCCCCAAATAGTGAAATAACACATTTTGACAATAACAGTTGAATGTGACTTTGGGGCCGTTGGGAGTATGTAAAGCAAGTGATTCAACTTTTATAGGCTGAAAAGTTTATTGATTACCACAGCAATCAAAGGATTTCGCCAGAATCACTTTTTATACAAAACCGAATTGCCTTACGTACTAGGAGCAAGCTTCAAGGTTGTATAATGAGGCACAAGCAGTCATTTACAGTAGTGGAAACCATCATAACCCATAAGCATATAGATATCCTGCGACAAGAATCATAGTCTAAAATAAGCACTAAAGATGCCCTAAAATTAAAAGTAAACCAGCTGCTGATAGTACTGGTGTCCGCGGTGTCAATACGCTTTATACCACTGGAGGGTATTTTGCCCTCTGCTACAGAGGTGTGGTATGTTACAGAAGAAAAAATCTTCTTTAGTTCCTAAATTTGCCCTTCGTCTCTGTGTAGGTTACAATTTAAACATTCCATTTATATCTAAAAATGCATGTTTACGCAAAGCAACCGTGATAAGTGAAGAAATGTCCCTTTTACTTCAAAATCGTATTGTGTTGTCATCCAACTCAAGTTGAATTTCATTGTTTCAGATTTATTCTGCGTTAATACTTTCAGGGATTTCACGTGCTTAAGAAAAAAGTGTTTATCACCAAAAAAATAAAAATGATAGGCCACTACTGAAAAGCAAGCAAATTCCCCCAGGGAGTTCACATTTTATCGATTGCATTAGCACAAAGGCCGTTATTCACAGTGAAGACATGACACTTTCTGGAGCTGCAGACAGGCATGTCTCAGCAGATGGGTCTGAAAGCGACAGATTCACAAATGAAAGGGATTCAAAAGATGAACCTCTTTAATCCATTCTTTAATGGAAAGCAACATTTTCCTCTTATTAATCTAAAACTTTATTGACATTGCTGTGTTTTATGCCTCTGTACATTCTCTTTTTCCAGGCTACTTTTTTATTTTTATTTTTAAAATGGACAGAAGCCATTAAACCTGTCTTTATAAAATATGCTGTAAACTTTATAAGATGTATGTAAATCGTAGTACGTGCTATTGCAGGTGTCTTCTTTATATAAGAGATGACATATAGATGTGTTTATTTAAGTTACTGAATACCATGGCTAGAGTAATCTTCATGGGTTATACTAAAGATGTCCACTAAGAAGCCAAATGGTTTCGGGAGCTTTTATCTAACCCCTCTTATAATATGATAATAATATTATTAAGTGCCATTTCTTTCCCATGAAGATTGATAACCTCAAAAATGCATAATGCTGCTGCGATTACTTTTTCAATCACAGCCTCATGCTGACGAGTCCCATTAAGGACGAAACAGCTGTCAATGAATGGTGATCTGGCTATTGTACCTCTTCCCGAGTTTTGTCTAAAGGTTGTCTTGTACAGCGGGCAATTACTTTCAAGGGATCCATGTATAAATTAGTTATAGAGGCAAAATGTGATAATTGTTAACCTTATTTGTGTGCGCCTACCCAGAATCCTTTGTGGTTGTGGCAGCACCATGAGATTTCTGAGGTAAAAACAAGCCTTCTGGCTTGTCTGGTGTGTAGGTGAGTGTTTAATGATGCTTCTACTACGCTGACATGTGATTCTGACCATAACATTTTCTCCTCATTTTAGACTTTTTGAAGAGGCCACTGGAGAGTTACGTAAAAAAGCTGCCGGTACCGGTGCATGTGCTTCGCATGGAGCAACGTTCTGGGTTGATCAGGGCCAGGCTGAGGGGTGCTGCGGCTTCCAAAGGGCAGGTTATTACATTTCTAGATGCACATTGTGAATGTACTGTTGGATGGCTGGAACCTCTGTTGGCTCGGATCAAACACGACAGGTAAATAACTTCACAGCAGAGGTAATTGATCATGTTATGGTGGATGTGTAGCATTTTGCATATTTCTTTTTTGTACTCCAGGGTGTATTCACCAACTGCAACATGTTAGCTCCCTGATATTGCTGCATTGTGAAGGTACAGTTTCTTTATTTCAGGGGACGCTTGTTGATGTTGGCACTTTAATGGACAGTGATATCAAGGAGCTAATATTCTCATAGTTATGCAAACTACCGTGAGTGTGAAAACACTCCTTGTGGGGGGTTTTTTTATCCACTATATTGGAGATATTTCTGTTGCGTATATTAAATTTTGCTTATAATTTTTTGGTAAAGCTGTAAAGTGTATGTATGTTAAGCCTCTAACTGTGCAACTATAGAAAACATATTGCTCTATGACACAACCAAAAGACCTGCATTAATAGCGATTTGCATTTTTTCCTGTTTATAGAGTAAATTAGGGAATTTTTATTTTATAAATAATACTATTACAGCTTTTCTAACTTGATGGTAGCTGCTTCAGAATGTCATTGCTTGCTTGAATATAAAACAGGGACTACACCTTTTCAGCTTCAGTTGATCCTCATTGGTATATAGAACAGACCTTGCTCTCTTTGATTGTAACACCGAAATTATTAAATAATGAAAAAGGAATGCCTTTTTAATGCACTCCTAAACCAGTCATGCATCACCAGCCAAAATAAAATCAATGATTAGTCCTGATAGAAGCACTTCATTACTAGCAATCAAATAATCATTTATTGTAATATACAAATTTCAGCCAATTAAATAATCTTTTAATCTTTGACATGTGTTTTAAGCAAATTACACACTTGACACGCAGCCTTTGTCATTATTTTTCTAGTCTAATATCCCATACAGTCTCACAACTGAAAAATTTGCATATTAATGCTTTTTGTAAGAACTGTATTCTTTACTACATCATTCATTAGTACCATATTAATAGTATCTTATTCCTGTTTCTTTTCATTGGTCGTTGGTTAGCTGGATGGTATTTGCTTTATTATATCCGTGGAATACATACATACATTTCCTTGTAGTTTACGTTTACGGCATATTTTTGTATTACGCAACTTACTGATTTAATGCTAAAATGGGCGATGTGTTAAAGTTTGCGTAGTCCTTCAGTGTAAATTTATATTCTGCTTAAAAAAACATGCTTGCTCTTGCCATGCTCCCTTTCTTTTTAAGCTGGAGTCAATAGGACAAGATTAAAATGAGTGGCCTCCGTGTCAGAAATTATCTTGGATCAGAGCATAGCCATAGTGGTGGCAATCAATAGTACCATGGATTCCCCTCAGATCTTAGATCAGTTTTTGCATGAAACTCCACCTTTCTGCACCACCTGCCTTGTATAAAAGGCTTATTTTTATTACACTTGTTGGAATACAAGATTAAAGGGACAGTCTAATGTCCCAGACACGTCCTCTAAAAGAAGTACTCTGTGAGTACTTTTATATGCACTCTTCCAAAATAAAAAAAAATTAAAAAAGACCTTACCAAAAAAGTTGCAGCCCTCCTCATCCATGGTCCAACATTTATTGGCTTTTTGAAGCAGCCTAATCAGAGGCAAGCATTCCCATTCAGATTGACCGCCACCTGCAGCGGTTGTCCAGCTAGCACTAAAACTGACTGGAGGCGATATAGAATTGGCATTTTGGGGGAAGAAATACTGCAGGATCCTCCATTCATTTGCAAAACAGACACCATAAAAATGTAATGGGGCCACGCGGCTATCATATAAGTTAAAATGCATGTGATGGATGGAGTGTCCCTTTAACTGCCACTAGTCTTCAAAAAATGCTAGTTTTTCTTAAAGTATCTATAATAATATTATATGAACTGAATGTAGGATTATGATTTTATGGGAATAGCTTGTACAGTTTTTTTAGGCTTTTTAATGTGGAAACACCCTGCAGTGATCATTTTTTCCCCTCATTAATTAGTGCAAAACATTCCTATTAGGTAATTGTTGGAAGAAAACTGTTTGGCATACTAATAATAATGGTATTGAATTGGCTTATCCCAAAAGAACTATTCATATGATGCAAAGACTGTCTCTCTCACGCACAAAAAGGCCAATATTTCCTTGATAAAAAAAAAAAAAAAAAATTCCAAACAGTTTTAGATTGATAATATATAAATACATACTCATGCTACCATTCAAAAGTTTGGGATCACTTAGAAATGTACTTGTTTTTGTAAGAAAGCCAAATTTTGTCTATTAAATGTATCAGAAATACTAGACATAATTTTTAATAGAAGATCTTCATAGGTGTATAGAGACCCTTTATCTGCTGCAACATCACCAACACGTTGTGTTCGCTAATCCAAGTTTAAAGGCTAATTGATCATTAGACAACCCTTTTCCATTTATATTAGAACAGCTAGACATTTCATTGTGTTCCATTAAAAACAGCTAAGTGACCTCACTGGAAGAAAAAAAAATGCAAAAAAGAAACGATTATTGGAACATTGTGGTAAATATTATCCTCAGGCTGGATAAGACAGGTGTCTGTGTCTAATTAAACCGTATTTTTTTTTTCTGCCCCAATCTTATCTTCCTTCTATAGATTATTTGTTTTATATAGTATATTCTGCAGTGCTGTACAAAGGGATTGACACAATTAACTTCTACAGTTAGATAACTAAACCTTCTCAAACTATTGTCCGCATTAGTATGCATAGCAAATGGTAGGTAGGTATTTAAAGGAAACAGGTGTTTTATATGTTGCGCATCTGTGTGATGTCGTAGCCAATAATTTAATGAGCTACTTCTTTTGCACACCAAATTGGCACACTTCAGAAAGAGAAACCCATAGCTGTGTCAAGCTCTAACGTTACCATTGTCTCATTAGCAGTCATTATTTTGCGTGACTCTAAATACAGCTGTCTAATGGTATGTACAGTATAACTGCTTGGATTACACTTTATCTGTATGCATTACAGCACTGTGTGCTGAATACGTGATGGATTGATGCACTTACTTAGTAATGTTGGCAATGCTACCCCAGCCATTATATGCCCTTTAATCCATACAATAGACAATTGTCACTTTTAAATTAACATTTTATTTTAAAAAGGAAGAGGCATAGAGTGATTCATCAGTTTCTTCTATGCACTTGCATTTTGCCCACACTTTTGCAGAAGTTATGTTTGTGAAAGCATTCTTTGTTGGTAAAGCTGTAATGGGACTTTACACTGTCTCGTCAATGGAAAATAAAATTATAAATGAGAGACACTCAAGCTTATGTTTGTGTTAAAGAATAAACTTGTTAATTCGAAATTTAATTTTAACAAAATCTGCCAATTTCGTTTATTCATGTAAATGTCATAAAACTAGCTCTCACTTACACTCTTTCACACTTTCTCTTATCCAACCGCTTCCGTGTTTGTCTCCTTTTCCACAGCTCTTGTTCTTCTGTATTCTTATTTCCTTGTCCGCTTCTCCCTGCTGTCTGTTCTGTTAACCTGGACTCTTGGAGAACTTCCACAAAAGAAAGAAGCCTTCACCCACTATTGGAGGAATGGGGAAGAGGGTGTCCCCAGGAGGCTTGCCATGGCTCCGTCCTTTTGGGGGAAGTACCCCAGAAGGCGAGAATAATGCAAACAGATCAGTTTAGAAACACCTCTCTTTATCGGCCAATCCGTCTGCATTATACTGGCCTTTTGTAGTACTTACCCCAACAGGATGGAGCATTGGTGCTCACCCTCTCCCCCAATGAGGAATGGGGGAGAGGTTCTACCATGTTGAGCAAGTACTGCACCAGGTCAGAATAATGCAAAGCATGTCTGCACCTCTCTTTCTCTGTGAATCTGGCTGCTTAGAGTACTTCTGCAAAAAGGCAGCATTCCCCACGTGGACAGCCTATGCTCAATTCCTCCAATCGTGGGAGAGGGTGCCACGCGGGCTCTGCCGTTATGTGGAAGCGCTCCGGGAGGCCTGGACAGCGCAGCAGATATCGGGGACAAATGGACCAAGAAAGAGTACAGAAGAAACGAAGAACAAGAAAAGACAAGAAGCAAATTGAAAAAGCACCCTGAGTTTCCTCTGAACTAAATATGCAGGAAACTGTTCGTTAATGGACCAATAACAAAGAATTTGTGCAACTAGTGTTTGATCCATTTGCACAAGTCAAGCAGAGGATGTTGCAGTGTATCTTGTATTAACCATTTCGGATTTGTAAATACAAATATTTTTTTTAGTGTTTTTTTTTTTTTTTTTTTTTTTCCGTTTTTAAATAATATGTGATAGGTTGATCCCGGCTCACTCAGGTTATTGTAAAAGTATGGTTCAATGAGGTACTCGCTTATTGTTTAACAATCACTGTAAAAAAAATAAAAAAATAGAGAAATGCATGGTCGATAATTCTTACATTTATTTGTAATACCCAACCTTGTTTACCCAAATTATGCTTTATCTGCTTTACCACGCTGGCCTCTGTCCACGCAATATGCTGTCTTCTGTATCTATATACCTTACAAACTGACTTTCAGAATTAAAAAAACACTTTATTTTTTTTCACATTGTTTCCTGTTTTCCTAATTTAGGAGGACAGTGGTGTGCCCAATCATTGATGTCATAAGTGATGACACCTTTGAATATATGGCGGGTTCTGATATGACTTATGGTGGGTTCAATTGGAAGTTAAACTTCCGATGGTATCCGGTTCCGCAGCGTGAAATGGATCGTAGGAGAGGCGACAGAACGCTCCCTGTGAGGTAATTCTTTTATATTAAGGTAGTTCATAACAATAACAATAAATTGCACTAATTAAAAAAAAAAAACAAAAAAAAACCACAGCTAAAACATATATTGATTCCCTTCTTCTAGGACTCCTACTATGGCAGGAGGTCTCTTCTCAATAGACAGAGATTATTTTCAGGAAATTGGAACATATGATGCAGGGATGGATATATGGGGAGGAGAAAATTTAGAAATATCATTCCGTGTAAGTAACAACTACCATTTTCACATTATAGTTGAAATTGTTTGTATTTATAAACTTTGTGAAATATATACTGTTCCATGTTCTTTTTTTGACAATATTTTCTAATCGTCCAGCCCTACTTTGTGAGGGTTGCGTGCATGTTTCAGCCCTACTGCATTGCCTACAGTGGCCTTTGAGAGTGTAAATAATTTTTGACAAGGTCATCCATAATCCAGAAATAAGAATAAGTTTATCTGATGCTCCTGCATCAGCAACAGATCATACCTTCTTCTGCTAGAGGATACAGATCAGGCAGTGTCTTCTTGCAGCTTCTGCTTAGAACGCGAGTTCTTGCAGCAATGGGGCCATTAACATGTCTGCGAGTTTATATCTTATAACACTTGTGTCACATAGAAACACAGCCTAATACAAACACTTGACAGATGAAGACACATGAATAGGTGGCAATTAAAAATAATGTATATCCTTAAAACATGGCTATAGTGAACATATATATTGCAGAGCAGTAACTGACGATAATGTTTTGTTTGTGTTTTGTTCAGATATGGCAATGTGGTGGTACGCTAGAAATCGTGACGTGTTCGCATGTCGGACATGTATTTAGAAAGGCAACACCATACACATTTCCTGGTGGTACAGGGCAAATCATAAACAAGAATAACCGAAGACTTGCAGAAGTATGGATGGATGAATTTAAGAACTTCTTTTATATTATTTCACCCGGTAAGCAAGATCTCCTTCTACAACTTTGTATTCTGTGCTCTATTACAGACAAATTACAACTACAGTCAAATCACGTTGAATCATTTCTTAATATATTCAGTTGAGGATGACAGATGGTCTATTTGTAAAAGATGGATACTGCCATGCTTTTAATTAAATTCCTTTTTTCTACATTTTGTCATTTTACAGTTATGGGTAAGTACACGATGGCATCAGAAAATCTACAGCTATTAAAGCACTTTTAGTATATCTCGAGGTCGGCAAAATACCCATTAACTATGAATCTTAAAAAGTGTGAAATTCTTGCGAATTTATCAAAATGACATTACGATTTGATTTGTGAGATTTAAATAACAGAGATTGCAAATAAACGTGTGATGAAGTCTGGTCTTGAGGAACTTAACTCTTCTTGAGGAAATATGAAGTAAAAAAAAAACATAAACCTTCCCAAAGGTTTGTCCTTCTAACGTCTAGACTAATTATATTGACACATTTCACAACAGACCTACTTTTTACTTTGGAAATATGAGATTTTTTTTAAAACCCAAACACATGCAGCATCTCCAACACTAAAGTGCTGCAGTTCTAGACGCCACAAAAAAGGGATACCTGCTACCACAAGTGACCTTCAAGATTGATATTCAAGGGTCACGTAACAAGAAACAACACTAAGTAAAGCTGTCTTAGCGCACAACAGCTTTTAGGTTTTTTTTCTTTCTTTTGGGTTCATTCATCTCTTAAAATCCTCCAAGCTTCTTGTTCTCTATTGTTTCTGATAGAATTGAGTTTTTCGGGTGTTGGCTGCTGTCCGTGAAAGCATTAATTATCTGTCGACACAACCAGCATCTCTGAAAATTAGTTAAATCGCATAGAACTATACGCGGCTGCTGTTGCCATAAACAATCACATTCACCTTGGCTCTCCTGGAGCGTTGAAATGCTGTTTGGCAGTATAGCAAGAGTTAGCTGGAAGGCACAGGTTGCCATGGAAATCAGGCCTCTGCCTGATACACCGACTTCAGCTGCCCCAATGAAACAAAAACTATCGGAGCACAGAGAAGAATATACTCCGGGGAGACTATTATCTCATTAGAACAAACTATGATGAAACATGTGCCTTAGTATTGAAGTGGAAAAATCTTTGTAGTTTTCCATAGACCTCTTATTGCGATTTACATTTCTTGTATAGGTAATTGGGGCATTCAGTTAAAAAAATCAAAATCAAGTTTTTTTACTTAAATTACATTATTTCCATATACTGTTCATATGATTTCTGACCATACTATTAATTAGAACAACTTGTAAACTTGCAAAATATTTAGGTTAAAGTCAAGGAATTAATAACCTTAGCAAAATGTTTATTTTGCCAGTGGCATACACACTATACACTCTACAAGCACTGCATTTGAGATCCATGTAAATCTTTTTATTTCATTTTATAAAGAATGTTTTTGGTGTATTATTCTTCAGACCCGCGTTGTAATGTATGCATGCTGGCAAACCTGAAAGCAATGCCCACTGACAGATTCATTTAGACAGTGTTTTAGTTTACATTGTTCTCAGCCAGTGATAAATCCTGAGAATCATCTCAAGATGTTTCGGCATATTTAATATGAACCTTAAGAAAAGCCTGCGACTGAAGCTTCCCTTTTGCCAAATGGCAATGGAGTAGCAGATGCACCCTTTCTTCAGATGTTAGTGTGGGGTAATGAAAGCACTGAATTGAATCTGAGCACCACCCGCAACAAATAATCCTCAAAAAATTGATGTCATATTTTATATTTTGGGCCTTATTGGATCAGGCCATGATCACAAAGGATGCATCAAACAGTCAAGCATCCACAAAAAAAAAGTTAGACCTCAGTTTGAATGGCTAGACTTGGCTAAAGTCACATTACCACTAATGCTAACACTTGAAAAACAACTTTCACTAGCAAGAGCTGTCCCTGGGAATATGTTAAATTGTGCACGTTACTAGCAAGGGTATTCAGGTTTTTGCAGGAAAAGCTTGTCCTCACCTGCAACCCACATAATTTATTAAAAAAAAAAACTCTTATCGACTCGACTCGTATGGTCAAGGGCATGCAAGCTGAGTGATTTTTTGCAAGTGCAAATACTAGTTAGCCATAGTGGGTTTTTTGTCCAACTTGTTTGGGTTTTCAGCTGCAAACACACATTAGCCAACGCTCAGTTGAAATGGCTACAGAATCCCACCGTGCATTTACAAGAAGTTTGTTCCCCTTTTAACGCTTGTGTAATCTAAGAGCAACAAAAAAAATCTAATCTGCCCCTCTGTGATTTCAGAATTTATTTGCTTGCTGTATTTCTAAAGTTGTGTAGTAGGTAAATGACGGGAATCTTTGGCACTTTCATTAGGTACTGCACAAAGAACTACACTTGTGGGAACCAAAGTCTGCAGGGGCATAAATGCCAAAGGTTACCATGCCCTGTAGTTATCATAAGTGTATTGAAAAGAGTAATTTAAAAATCTGTTGACTGGGATGCAAAGAAATTCAATTTTACATGCATTACATTGTAAAGAACCTGAAAAGATACATGCTTCGTGTACAGGTTTATAATGTTGTTTGTCTACCAATAGTGAGGCTACAAGTATGTGTCAAGAGGAATTTAAATCCTCACCACTGAGAAAATGAATGAGTTGGTGAAAGTTACCAAGAGATGATGTCTGGTTTCCCAGCCAAATCAATCTGCATGTAAATTTAAGTAGCTAGTACATCTTCATAAATGTACATCTGTGTCTATTTGCAAGGAAATTGGCATTAACTCATCTTGCCTACAAAACTGTCATTTTGTTCATAAATTGCATTGTCGCGTTTTCCTTCGAGGTAGATATAATGCAATTTATTAATGCAAACAAGAATTGAGATCTCACCGACATTATACATGGTCAACCTAGTAAGATACAAGGTTCAACATCAAACGTATTTTAATATTTCACAAAGATAACCCAACAAAGCACAAGTTAATTTAAATGACAAACTCATGTATAGAAGGAAAAAACTTAAACAACATTACTAAAGTGAAGTAGGCTAAAAAGTCTCAGAAAGCAGTACATGATGCCACCATCTAAAGAAATTCAAGAAGGGATGAGAATTAAAAATTGACATCTATCAGTCTTGAAAGGGTCACAAAGCCATTTCTAACGCTCTGGGACTCCAGTGAACCACAGTGAGAGCCATTATCTACAAACGGAGAAACTTGAACTTGGCCCACGAAAATCCCTCCAACAGCGCATAGACGAGTCATCCAGGTGGTCGAAAAAGAACCCAGACTAAGATGTACAAGAACTTCAGATCTTACTTACAGAGAGACCGCAGAAATGGGCTCCACGGGACAGAGGAAAACCACCACTGATCAAAAAAAGAATACACAGGCTTGTCTCGTAGTTGCCAATATGATTTTGTTGCCAATAACATTTTGTTATGGAACCATGAATTCTGTTCTTTACCAGAATGCCCTGAAGGCGCAAGCACATCTCTGCATTGCTCAAAAGGAACAAAATAAAGGCTTTGGAATGGTCTAGGTAAGATCCTTATTGAATCTGATTGAGATGCTGTGGCATGACCCTGGGGCAGTTCACACTCCAAAACCCTCCAATGTGGCTGAATTCAAAGAATGGGCCATAAATGACTCATTGACAGTTATTACAAATGTTTGATTGCAGTTGTGGCAGCCAAGCGTGGCACAACCGGTTACTAGGTTTACTTTTTCACATGGGGGATGTAGGTTTTGATTAACTTTTTATCAATGGATGAAACGATCACTTCGCCTTCATTTTGTGTTTACTTACATTGCCTTTGTCTTATATGACCTCTGAAACATTTAACCGTGACGAAAAAATTTAGAAATAGTGAAAGGCCCAGCACTTTTTCACAGCGCTGTCTAGAACTTTCTCTTCATATCCAATAATACTTATGGAAGTCCAGAAAAAAAATATATTTTTCTCCTTGAGCATAACATACAGTGCTCTACAAAAAATTAGTTTGCATTGACAAATACCTGATTTTATCATTTTGTTCCAATATACATCCTTTATCTATAGACCTGGAGGCTGTCATTGTTAACAGGCATAGTAAGATGAGCAGTAACTTTCTGATTTTTCAGATTTCTTTAAAAATGGTCTATTAAACTTGTACATTAGTGCTACAGACTACATGCTATATATGACCGTTTGTACTGCGATAAAGGCTGGAGGGTTGAAATGCATTGAGGGTCGCAAAAACTATATGCTTTGCTTTAAAGTGCATTTTATAGAATAAGAGGCACTGAAGGGTTCATTGTTTTTATTTATTTTACCTCCATGTGAGTATTTTAGGACTGCTCTGCTGTTAACAAAGGTTATATGTTCTGTGATTGCGGTTACCTTTGTGTGTTCCGCAGTAAATAACATTATCAAATATGTTACTTTAGTTATATGAATTGTAGTGCCCTAAACATAGAAGTGCTTGTGTTCCTTTGTGAATTTTAAATTATGTATAGAGATTAACCAAATGGTTAAATTGGAGCTGGGATGTTCCAAACAGAATATATTTTCTAATCAAATTGTTTCTAAATTCCATAAAATGCCATGGGGAATAAAATCACATTTGGTTTACCCAGTTTATATTATGTAATGAAGCATGATCATCTTGCCCCAAAAATCTTTCTGCCCAAATAGTGATAATTATGCCTGTTTATAAAAACCTACGACCTGGGGCTTGTGCGTTTCATGAAATCATATTACCTTTGCAAGATACAGGCAGATTTTGTGTGCCTTTTTATGCCTCCTTGTTTTAAAGTTCACTCTGAGAAGTCACGTTAATTTCCATAGCTGTTTTCAACTGATATTTGCATTATCTATTACAAAGAGATGATCATACTCTAACTGCAGTATTCCATTATATGCGGGTGTGCTTTTTATTGCCAAACCCTTTGTGACATACAGGATAAAGAATAAAATACATCAAGATAGCCGATGGCACGTATATGTAGATTGGTATAGAGGACAAGAGTGATGACAATTTATTTAGCAAAGTGTACAAGGGAAGCATGACTAAGTTAAAGTTCGTGTTTAGTGGTTAAACATTTAAAACTGCTGTTCCACTTAAGGTACTTCATGAAATATTAATTATTAAGCATCATGTAAAGGGAAGAAAAAACCTTTCTGCCTTTTTATTTTTCTCTTAAGTGTACCCTGTCATTCTTCCAAAGCCTAGTTGACCTACTACAGTGATGTTGAAACCATAAAAAAACACGCACAAGAAATGAGTCCTAGTATGTAAAAAAATAAATAAAATATATATATATTATATATATATATATATATATATAGTTCTGTGAACTACAGAAATCTGTATATACTAATATAACTTGTTTTGCCATAAAGATTGCTGATTTGTGTCATTTCATGTTCGATGTTCTGTGATTTTTAATTGATTTAGTGCAATAAATGTTATGCGATTATCACTTAAGAGCACGATGTGGAGTAATGCCACTTAGTATTTTTGCTTGTGTCGTTGTTTTACAGGGGTGACTAAAGTGGACTATGGGGATATAGCAATGCGAACAGCCCTGAGGCATAAGCTTCAATGCAAACCATTTTCTTGGTACTTGGAAAACGTATATCCTGATTCCCAGATACCACGCCATTATTTCTCTTTGGGAGAGGTAAGACATGATTACAGTTTTTTTTACTGTTAACTAACAAACTACACATTTTTTTTAATTTCAGTAATATTAGCCTCTGGTGTTATGTTAAGTGGGCTGTTCTAAGAAAGCTTCTTAAATGGTTACATTATATAAGAAGGTTATCTCCCTTGAGAAATACCCATAGAAATATTTCACTTTTTTAATGTTCCCATCCTTATTGAATTATTATTTAGTAGACTTTGTGCACATGGAATAAACTATCCAGACAAATTTTTAGTTTAGTTTTGGTCCATTTGTTTTCGGACGACAAATACTGTTTTCCACCCTTTCAGTTCGGATGAAGTTCGGAGGGCTTTTTCCACTGAGAAACAAAATTCATTGTCACTCAACCACCCGTATTTGAGTAAAAGAAACTAAATGTGAATGAAAATGTGGAAGCTTACTGCTCTTTCGTTTTGTTAGAGGTCCTCCCTCATTTTCTGACATTTGTACAAATGAATGAAATTGGCAAATTTCATCACAATGTGTACAAATCCAAATGTACCCCTGTTATTTAGGTGCTAACAGTTCTTTAAGGGGTTTCCCACAATCATTGACACACGTTGTGAGTGGTTGGTTAGTTTTTGATCCCCTAATGCCAGAATCCATGATTCAGTATTTCTCTGTACCCAAGTCATGTATACCCTTCCATAACACTGTTCCATTATCAAACTTAAACAAAAAGCCATTAGCTATATTTTCACTTAAACTGGATGGTTAATATAAACTACATGGTTTACATTATACTAGTATATGAAACAGTCCTACTTTATTATTTAATATTGATGTCTGTTATTAGCAGAGCTACCTTTTCTCATTTAGCTGCTATAAACCCTTTTAATTTATTGAAGCCATGCCATAATTATCAGTTAAATTCAGAAGATAATGAGAAAGCTTAGGTGTTTATCTTGAAAGTTTCACAGATCACTTGACACCTACTGACAGCTGGAGCTGCTGTTATCACTTTAACAGTTTAATGCCTGCGTCGTTTGAGTGTTACCTTGTAACCAACAGTGAGCTTTCAAATGTCATGTATACCTTTGGCATGTTTAGACAGCTCAAGATCCTGTGTGTTACAGGAGATGGGTTCAGCTAAATGTATGTCCGGCTATGCAGTGAGTAAGTGTGAGGTACTCATCTCCCGCCAGTTCCTGGCTCACACAAGGTTTCCAGGCGGCTAACAACAATTTTCACAAATTAAGAAATGGATATTCAAATACTTATTTTGTATTCCTATTAGAGAGTAGGCAGTCCCTTTTAAACATTGTTTTATTGGATCCTTAAATGTTTAAATTGATTTCTAGCAAAGACCTGCTACATCAATTCAAGCCAGGAACCTTAGTCTGATGTTAGTCTGATGTTCCTTGGTTTTAATTATAAGTTGTCATTTACTGCACTTTTTGGCATGGAATGTAGGAAAATGTACAACCTGCTGCACAACAGCTAGTTTTAATTGTTTAGTTTTATTAAACTTTAGATGCTTGATGTTTTTTTTCTATAACTGAAAGCCCCTAGAGTTGTAATTATCCCACATTTTTCTCTTCTGTTAGAGATGCCTTAGGTTATTCCCTGCACGGCTTTACCATGATAATTACGGCAGTCAGATCTTATGTTTTTCTTTGTTCAAAGAGAGTGTTGTCTATTGACTATTTTGTATAGTTTAGTATTTGAATAGAAATACTCACTCAGTTTTCTACGACAGGTGCTGTGCTACCCACTACTGAATTTAACACTTTTGTAACAAATTTTAGGATTAGAGATCGAATTCCCAGAACCGCAGAATGCTCATGCCCTTCCTAGAAATAAATCTTTAATCAAGTCAAATTTTCCTTGTTCATACTTTTCGTCGGGAACACTTACTTATCATGTGACACAAAAGCAGGCACTGACAGGTTGTTGCAAACAAATTTTTTCCTAAACGTTTGTGTGATTAAGTGTCTTAGCTGGTAAGAATAAAACAATAGATCTGCTAAGCTTTATTTGTTGATCATACTCGAAAGCTCAATAAATGCAGTAATTATTAGGCGATCATTTTACATCATGCCTTCTCTGACAAATTAGGCCTAGTCCATTGCATGCCGTCCTTATATAAATGTAATACTTCCCTCATTGTTTGTCTAGTGCCGTAAGACATGCATTATTTAAAGAGAGGCTTGCACCGTAGTTGTTTGTTGTTTTTTTTCCTTCCTCCAATTATATCTGTCTTATAATGGTACATATATAGGTGTCTGAGTGTGCCCTGGTTTTCCCTTTTATAGATTAGAAATGTCGAGACAAATCAATGCTTGGATAATATGGCCAGGAAAGAAAATGAAAAGGTTGGCATTTTCAATTGCCATGGAATGGGAGGAAACCAGGTAATGTAGCTTTTTTGTACTTAAGCACAGCATGCTTGATGGTTCAATGCTATAAATACGAACGATCTGGTGTGTATGGATTTCTCTTTAACAACTTTACTGTGCAGTGACTAAATAACACTTTCTAGATTTTTGGAGATCTGACAACTCACATTTCCTTCTTGATTTCAATCCATGCCTACAGTGTGATGACAGGGATGTCTCGATCAGATTGTTTCTGGGTAATGTTATCTGTAGTGTAACTTGAGTCATCGAGGTGGGCTAACAGGGCAGGATTTAGTAATTACCACATTCGGTTCCAATAGGGCAATTCATCAAGCATGGGTTTTTATTATGCCTTGATGACTGGAACCACTGACCTATCTGTGGGAATATAATAAAAATACTTCCTCAAAAATGACATTGTACATAAACATATTCCTGTTCTTGTATGGCATATTACAACATCGTAGTTAAAATGTTGTATTTTATATGTTGTTTACCCAGAATTTTTTTTTCAAAATTAGAAAATCAACAGTTGACCTCATTGTGTGTTAATGGCATTGCGTGAGATAGTACATCATTTAAGATGGTCATGAAATGTGTTTGTTAGTGTGTGTATGTACTGTATATATACATCTGTGTGTGTTTGTTAGTGTGTGTGTTATACACACACACACACAAATTATATACATGCAATGTCTTTCTTTGTGTAATGTGGTCTATTTCACTCTCTCATTTTGTTTTGTGTTAAGGTATTCTCATACACTGCTAGCAAAGAGATCCGAACAGACGATTTATGTTTAGATGTGTCGAAGCTTAATGGCCCAGTCATAATGCTTAAGTGCCACCATTTAAGAGGCAATCAGCTGTGGGAGTACGACCAAGTGGTAGGTATTTTTTTTTTTTTGTGTACAGGAATCGCTACTTCACTGGCATCCTTCATTCAGGGGAATGAGTGTTTTACCCTCATAAAAACAGCTTGTCGAGTTACCTTGGGGGCTCTTGCATGCCTTCTGTAAGATAGCACAGCCAGGTGTACTGTGCCTGCATGCACCATCACACTCTATTAAGTTAACCAAAGCCACACTGCAGATCATAGTTCACAGTCACCGATACTGACATGAATAACATGCATGCTGTTTTTGTAATCCAGTTTTCAAAAGCAAAATATTAATTTTGAAACAGGGCAATTAATCACTTTTTCACTTGTAGGCAAATGGCTTTATAATAGTTCATTATGAAGATGTTTACTGCCGCAGTGGGCTAAGTCATATAATCATACATATAATGTGCAAACAAACTCCAGAAAAAGGCTTCTAGTCACCCTTTATTTGAAACAATTATTGATATTACAGAAAGTTATTTAACCGTTACTCGAGTAACATCTCATTGTAAAATGGTCATGATCTTAAGTCTGATTGCATGAGAAATTCAATAGAATACTATTTATGAGCTGGTTATGTTTCTTGTATTTCTATCATTTAGGAATCTTATCATTCTGTACCATATCAAAATCAAGAGTTCACTGAATGAACCTAATTATTCAAAAGAGCGCATTTACTGCACCAGCAGTTAGCAGAGATCAGCACAGAGCTCATCAGTACCTAGTCTGTATCATCTACTGTCACCAGAATGCCCTATAGTAGCCTGGTGCCAATGGAAATGAATCAAAAGTTGGTTCCTTTATTGTATTAAAAGAAGTTGTTTTTGTAAGAAAGCAAAAGCCTTCCTTACTGAACATTAAGTATGTCTTTGTTGTGGTTGGAAAGATGCTTTGTACTCAACACATATTGAAGTGTATTAGTCTCTTATTATACACCAGCTTTGGTTACTGTTGAGACTGTGTCAAGACGAGGGTCAGAAATGATCCACGTGACATCAGTGGCAGTCTAAAGGACTTGCTGCTGGCAGTTTCAGATAACTGTGTCTGATTCAGCGAAGCGTTGGTCTCGGAGGTGTGTGATGCTGTGAAGATAAAAGAAATGTCTGTGTGTGTGTTTTGTGTAATCCCTATTGCTGTGCTTTGCAATTATGTTTTTCTGCAGTAATTTTGCGCATAAATATATGTTTTACATTAACCAATCCCCAAGTGAAAACAAATATTTGGAGCTAAATATTCAGAAACAGCTTCTGGAATAGCGCTTTCCTTCCTGTGTGAGCTGTCTTGGCATGCGCATGATTAGGACTGCTATAATTGGATATATGATTGAGAGAAAAGTAACGTGAGAACGTTTGGTACATTAGATGTGCGCAGGCATATTATCCTACTTTTAGCCTTATTTTAGGAACCCAATACTAACTTAGCACTTGTGTATCATACAGTCTACTAGTTTACTACTTATTATCCTCCCAATCCAATTAAGAGAGAGAGGTGCGTGAGCAGCCTCTTAAAAGTTTGTTAGGAGCTCACTTGTCTGTGCTTGGTATTATAAAGTGTATAGCTATGTAAGCCTGCTATACAAGAGAGCTACAGTCTGTTAGGGGACCACATACGTGAAGCAAATTGAGGATATTGTGTAGAACAGCTGAACGATCTTGAATTGTATTAAAAACAAGTAACAATAGGCTACAGCATGCTGCGATATGATAATGCTTCAAACCAGGCACCGGCAACCACTTTGGCTTGAAAGCGTTGCTGTTGTTCCTGAATGTCTTTGTAATAAGCTTTCTGCTGTCGAAGCCAGAAGGGAGAGGTGACATCAGGCTGGCTTCCCGTTCAAGCTCCAGTAGGGCACTCGTACCAAGTATTTTATTATTTAAATAGTTCCTGAAATAGTAACCGCATGCATTTGAATTTAATATGTTGAAGTGTATTTTCAGCCAAGCTGATACAATGCAGCAGGGATCACTGTGTCTTAATCATCAAAGTCATGCTGAAAATGAAAAATGGTTTAGCAAGAATGTCTATTTTAGGAGATGGAAGCTAGGATTTGCTGTGTTTGTCTGCATAATGGCAGATACTACATTCCCCAGTGGATCTTGATGAAATGGCCATTTCTAATTACTATTTCTCTCAGTAATCGCAGTTTCTAAAAACTCTGCCTGCCAGAGAATATGTTGACTGTTTTCTTGAATTACTGAGATAATTATAGCAATATAAAACATCAATAATAGCAACACGGTATTTTTGAATTCAGGGCCCATATAACTGGTTGCCATTCTAAAATGATATACAGTATCTGATATGTGTCACATGGGTTTGTGTGGGACCATGTACTGGTGGCAGTGCTTCTGATTGCCCATCAATACAAGGACTGTTTTCTCGTATTTGTTGAGAAAAGTCTTATTCATAACTAGCATTTGTTTAAAGCACACCAGAAGTCAACATGCTTTAGTGGCAGTATTAATAAATTATTGAGTGATGTCTAGTTTAAAAGCTTTATTTTTTTAAGGACTATCCCTTCTTTTTACCCTCTTAAAAAAGGCTATATGTTTAAGTACTCACCCACAATAATTTGGGCCAGTCCCAGCTTCCTGTAATTTTCAGGGCTTATATGATTGTTGTTGTACAGTAGCAATAGTGAAAATGCAACTCTTTATGCTACAACATTAATTTCTATACCTCTGCTTGAACATGAACTATATGGATAGAAGTATTGGGTCACCTGACCATTACACCAACAGAGACTTTTATGATCTTGCAGTACTAACTACATAGGCATTTTGGACAAAGCTAGGCTTCTTACTTTGTGGAAGCAGTTTAGAAAAAGGCCTTTTCTGTTCCAACATGACTGTGCCCCGGTGCACAAAGCAAGGTCCATAGAGACATGGTTGGAGGAGTTTGGCGTGAAAGAACTTGACTGACCCACACAGAGCAGTGACTTCAACCCCATCAAACATCTTCACTGTGAACTGGAATGGAGATTGCAAGTCAGGCCTTCTTGTCCAACATCAGTGCCTGAGCTCGCTGTACTGAGCGAATAGGCAGGATTTCCCACAGAAACACTCCGAAATATTGTGGAAAGTGTTCCCATAAGAGTGGAAACTGTTATAGCTGTTATCCACCTACATATTGATGTATATGTATTTAGAATACAAGTCCCTGTTGGTGTAATGGTCAGTTTAGTATATTTCAAGACAATAGTCTATACTGGTCATTCTACTGTAATAGGTCTGTGAGGTCAGCTTAAGTGATGCAAGTTGAATAATATTAACCATATGTCCTTTACATTCAATGTAAATACTGTAACTTTTTCATGTTGGCTAACTGCATGCATTTTGTTCTGCTCCTTAAAGAAGACAAGGCTGTGTGATAAATATACATTTATGACCACTTAGGTCTCTTGTAATTTCACTCACGTACATTGGTGTCCTCTTGTAAAGTAGCTGTTTTGTTTGTTTTTTTGGGCAGTGGTACACATAGATAAACAAAACTCTCTTTCCTAATTTTCATTTCAGGTTTTTTTTTCTTGCCAAAATGTGATAACTAACACAACTTTAATGTCCTTTTTAATTATGAAGGTGGTGTGTTGCTGCCAAGTTATGTCAGGCTGAGTGCTAGCATGGCACATTGCCCAACTCTGTGATATACTGTAGTGCCTGCCGAGCAGCACCTTTTTACAAATGTGAACAGATGCTTTCAACATTTTTTTCTTTCATTCTAGCTCAATCAAAATGTATAGTGTATCCAGATTCATTTTTTTTTTTTTTGAAAGAAATTTATTGCATTTTCAAAATATAACAAGACAGAGCGTCCATTGCAGCCACGGCCAAAGGAATATCATCGACAGAAAACGAGAATATCAAAGCAAGTAACATAGGCATCGAACAAGAAGAGCCATAAGGCTACCATAGTTACAATTCTCGCCGAAGAAAGCACATATCAGTAACCCATGTAGTACAATGGCACAGAACACGGAATACATAGCTTAGATAATAAGGCCATTAAAACTGCCAACCCATCAGGCTGCTAGATAGGCCATATCACAATAATTGAAATCCATGGACACAGAAAGGAAGAGAAAGAGAGAAAAGAAGAGGAAAAAAAAGGGAAAGAGAATGAAGAAGGGAGGGAAACATGACGACTCTCATAGCCAGACTACGGCAACGCGGGGCGGCCCAAATTTCTCCAGCCAGGGATCCCACGTGAGGTAGAATAGGTGTGATGTGCCTTGTAAATATGCGGTGATTTTTTCTAGCTTGAGAATATCCCAAATTTTAGCTTCAATGAGAGGAACGGTGGGAGCGCCCGATTTCCAGACCTTAGCGATAGCCAGACGGACCGCCGTACAGATGCGGAAGATTAAACGGTGAGCTGGTTTGGGTAATGTATCAAGTGGGTAGTTCTTGCAGAGAAGGGCAGTCCAAGGGTCAGGAGCCAGGTTGACACCAAGGGCCACACTCAGGCCTTCGAAGAAGTGGGACCATAGAGACGCAACCTGAGGACAGGTCCACCACGTATGCAAAAAGGTCCCCTGCTCGTCGCAACCTCTGAAGCAAAGGGGTGAGAGTGTCGGGAACATACGATGGAGTCTGGATGGTGTAAGATGCCAACGCGAGAGGACTTTATAGCAGTTCTCCTGAACCAGCGTGCACGCAGTAACCTTCCACGCGTTGTCATATATTTCTCCCCAGTCAGCGGACTCGAGGGATTGCCCCAAATCCTCCTCCCAGCGTTGTTCAAACAGAGGCGGCGCTAGAAACTTGATCCCCACCATATGGTTGTAAAGATGAGAAATCGCACCCCGCGGTTTATGTGGGAGTTGGGTGGCTTTCTCATAAAACGTTGAGACGTGATCCGGATGGTGCTGCAGGAAAAGGCGGACAAAATGCGAGAGCTGGTGAAACCGAAAAATTTCTGAGGCCGGGATCCCATAGCGGGAAACGAGATACTGATAGGAGCAAGGTTTACCGTTCAGGAGCATATCCCCTACCGTAGCAACGCCGTTCCTGACCCACCATTGGAACGGACGGACATGATACCCAGCTGGAAAGTCTCGATTTTGGAAAAGCGGCGTCAATCGGGAACCAGAGTCGGTAAGTCGGAACTGAAACCGTAGACGGTACCACAGGAGGAGAGAGTGTGCCAGAGTAGGACTTGCAGAGATGAGGGGCTTGTCCAGAGACGAATGCCACATAAGCCAATCCAAGCGAGCCCCAGAGCAAAGGTCCGACTCTAGCTGGACCCAGCGGGGAGAGGAATGGACCACTGAAAGTGACAGCAGCATCGCCAGTTGAGCAGCGACATAGTAGTTGTAAAGCAGAGGGACAGACAGCCCACCAGCAGACTTCGGTTTGTAGAGAGTGGCTTTAGCGAGACGGCTCCTGCGGCCCTGCCAGATGAATTGTTCGATCGCCCTCTGGAGGCTAGTGATGTCTTTCTTCCGGATAGGCAACGAGATAGAGCGAAATAAATACAGAAGCCTGGGTAGCAGAGTCATCTTCACCGCGTAAATCCGCCCCATAAAGGACAGAGCATAGGACGACCATGTCACTAGATCACGCTTCAGGCGCAAGAGGAGAGGAAGGTAATTGGCCTCATACATCTGTAGATGCGAGGGAGTTATATGGATGCCGAGGGAACGGATAGATGCCGGTTGCCATTTGAAGTCGTAATTAAGGGATAAAAGCTTAACCATAGGGGCGGGGAGGGTAATATTCAAAGCTTCACATTTATCAGAATTAATCTTATAACCTGACAATTTACCGAACCTCTCCAACAGCTGATATAGGTTGGGCAAGGAGGTAAGGGGGGACGTCAAAGATAACAGGACGTCATCTGCAAACAGGCTAAGCTTATAAACTTGGCGACCCACAGTGAGACCCCCAATATCTGGATGTTGGCGAATAGCTTGGGCAAGGGGCTCTATGGCCAAAGCAAATAGGAGGGGCGACAAAGGACAACCCTGACGTGTTCCGCCCAAAATCGAAAAGGACCTCGACCGAAAGGTGCCAATATCAACAACGGCTGAGGGATGGGAATAGAGGGCCTGGACACCCTGCAAAAAGGCCCCTGCGAAGCCGAAGGCTCGCATAGTAGACCACAGGTATCCCCAATCCACGCGGTCGAAGGCCTTCTCTGCGTCAAGAGCCAAGAGCATGAGTGGAGTCCCAGACTTACGGCTCGAGTGAAGTAAATTCAGCGTCCTACGAATATTATCCGGGGCCTCTCTACCTGGGATAAAGCCTACCTGGTCGGGGTGAACCAAGCTAGGAAGTAGAGCATTTAACCGAAGGGCCAGGATTTTGGCAAATAGTTTTAAATCGACATTAATGAGGGAGATCGGCCTGTAGCTTGTACAGAGAGAGGGATCTTTCCCCTCCTTAGGGATCATCACAATTTTAGCCCTCTGCATGTCCGGAGATGGTCGCCCCGCGCCCGTGAGGAAAGAATTAAACAAGGCCGTCAGGTGAGGGAGGAGAGACGCAGCAAAGGATTTGTAGTATTTAGCCGTCAAGCCATCAGGACCAGGCGCTTTAGGGTTTTTGAACATCTTCAGAGCCGCCGAGACCTCATCCAGGGTGATGGGCGTATTTATGTTATCAAGCATCTCAGCAGACACGGAAGGAAGCTGACAGGAGGAGAGAAATCGTCGCGTATCAGAAGAGAGGGACGAGGAGCCAGAGGTCTTTCTGCCATCGTAAAGGTAGGAGTAGTATTCAGCAAACCGGTCAGCTATGGCCGCTGGATCTGATGTCAAGGAGCCCGTTCTGGTTTTAATGGCCCTCACAGTCCTGGAGCACGTTAGATCCCGGAGTCTACGCGCCATCATGGTGTCTGGCTTGTTTGCCTTTTCAAAAAATTTCTGACGCGTCCGAAGAATCGCTCTGATGGAGTCGGTGGACAGTAACATGTTCAATTGTCCTTGAGTCGCGATAATATCTTGGAGGAGACCCGGATCACCAGAACTTTTGTGGCTTGCCCTCAGTTGAGTCAAAACATCCGTGAGGGCCTTAATCTGTGAAAGATGATGTTTCCGCTTGGCTGAGGCGATAGCTATGAATTGGCCTCTAAGGACCGCTTTGTGTGCATCCCAAACGGTGCCCAAGGGGACATCCGGGGTCAGGTTCTCTGCAAAGTAATCGGAAAGAGATTGTGCGATAGTCCCTCTAATCTCCGGATCCAGAAGTAGTGCATCGTTCAGACGCCAAAGAGGTCGTAAGTTCGGAGGCTGCAAGGCTGATAAAGTGATGTCGATCATAGCATGGTCCGACCAGGAAGTCTCATGAATGGTGGAGCTCTGAAGAGACGGAAGCAAGCTTTGATTGAGAAAAAAATAATCAAGTCTCGAGTACATGGCATGTGGATGAGAATAAAAAGAGTAGTCTCTGTCTGACGGGTGAAGGAGACGCCAGGCATCAAACAGCCCCATTGACTTGGCAAAGTGTTGGAGAGGTTTAAAAAGGTGCTTTGGGCAAGTACGCGCCGCGGACAGGGTCCGGTCAAGGTACGGGTCCATCACTGAGTTACAATCCCCCCCTATGATGAGGCCCCCTGGTGGAGCCGTGAGTAGTGACCGAGCAAGTTCATCAAAGAACGTCGAAGTAGGGGGGGTTGGAGCATAGACATTCACGATCGTGACCGGCTGGTCATGGAGTAAACCATCCAGGCGGAGAAATCTGCCGTCAGAATCCGATGTCGAATGGAGTACGTTAAAGTGTAGATTCTTATGTATAAGGATAGACACTCCATTGTGCTTGTCCATCGCAGCTGAGTGGAAATGTAGGGGGAACCGTGGATCCCAGTACTTGGGAATGTTCGCTTTACGAAAATGAGTCTCTTGTAAGAGGACAATGTCGGCCTTGGATCTAAGATAGTGGCGAAGCGCCATTCTACGCTTTTGTGGGGACAGCAAGCCCTTAACGTTGTGAGATACGATCTTCAGTAGAGGGGGGGCCAGAGTCGCCATGGTAACAAAGACCAAATCAAATCAGGAGTAAGGAACAAAAGAAAATGGGAAGAAGAGGAGAAGAGAAAAGTGAGAAGTAGAAAGAAGAGAGGAAAAGAAGAAAAAAGGATAGACCACCGATGGGACAGACCACCAGGAGAGAGAAACACAATGTAAATACAATAGGCGGGAACAACCACGCCTACAACAGAACACCTTGGGGGTACTAGGTGGAGAGACGGAACAGGTCCTCCCCTGGCAACCACCTGAAAAACACAACCCAACAATCACCTGAAACGAGACCAGGAGTACAAGAGCCGCAA
>VKOC01048883.1:0-13132 GCA_009364415.1 Spea multiplicata
CATATCTGGGGGTAGAGTGGAGTGGCATATGTGGGAGACAGCGTGGAGTGGTATATGTGGGAGGCAGCATGGCGTGGCATATGTGGGAGGCAGCGTGGCATTAGTACATGTGTAAGAGTGATAGGAGTTATACTGTACTTTTGTAAATATCTCGTTTAGTGTATAGTGGTGAGAGTTATGTTTCAGTGACATCAGTGCCTGGCTCAGTATGTAGTGATAGGAGTTATGCTCAGTAGATCATAACTCCCATCACTTTATAGTGAGCCAGACATTACATTATATGAGTAGTAAAATTAAAAATCACATAACAAACCAATCTAGTTGACGATAGTAGAGCATAACTCCTATTACTATATACCACTGTCAGTGTCTTTTTCAGGGTGACTACATCGGCCATGTTTTCAAGGACATGTCTACGTTTTTCATATTGAAGACCATGCCGAGGTAAGGTGCTGCCCTGCAATATGTGTATATGTATAGACTCATGTAAGGGAACCAATTAGTTATACATCATTCATACTGCAGTGCAGCATTTTGTCTGGTCAGCAATATATAAAAAATGTGTGAAAACGTGGATTTGGTCACAGTATAAAATGATAGCAGTTATCATGTACCACTGTCAATGTCTGTCTCAGTGTATAGTGATAATAGTTATGCTGTTCTACCGTAATGGCTAGCTCAGTATATAATAATAGCTGTTATGCTGTACCACCGTCAATGTCTGGCTCAGTGTTAGTAATTATGCTGTTCTATGTGATGTCTGGCTCAGTATATAGTGATATGATTTATGCAGCACCACCGTCAATGTCTGCCTCAGTATATAATAACATAAAGTGTGTTTGTGTGTGCAGATAAATGGTCCAATGTAGAGGACTGCACTGGGAGGCGGGACCCGCCAAAAAACTTGCGGGCGTTCTTGCTTGGGCTGCGGGCGGGAAGCGGGCGGTCAGGCACTGTACCTGCGGGTCTCGGTAATCCCGCGCAGTCCCGCAAGGCTGCTTTCTCGCTGCTCCGTTACAGTGTCTCCTAGCTTGCTCCGCCCCGGAACAAAACACGTGATGTGACGTCACTTCCTGTGACTCCGTCTTGTTCCTGGGCGGAGCAAGAGAAGAGACGCTGTTAGGGAACAACTCGAGGGCAGCCTTGCGGGACTGCGCGGGAAATCAGGTAAGGAGGCGGGGATGATTGGCCACAAATGTGGCGGGAGCGGCCACAAATGTGGCGGGAGCGGAACACCCACATTGCGGGAGCGGGCAGGAGCGGGATTAAAAAAGTAGTCCCCGCGCAGGGCTCTAGTCCATGTATTAATTATTATTATTATTTTTTTTTTTACAACTCTTTAGGGCCATTAAATAACATAGTCCTCTGGGTTTTTTTGCACATTCTTATTAATTTTGGCATCTGGTAAGTCTACCCCTAGTCCCTATTTGGGACATTTTTGGATTAATTTATCCATTCAAACCATACATTTTTGAACACCCCATGGGTATTTCAAATGCCAATATTTTCTTCCATGGACTTTTTTTAAAATTTACATTTTGTTTTAACTGGGTGGTTCCCCTGGTGGTAACATCACTGGAGAATTATTTTTACACGTTACCAGTTTACCGTTAACTTTTTAAATTCATTTTACAAATCACATTTTGATTAGTAAGCTGGGCTCCATTGGCTTGCATGGTTGAGACCCTCTGGGAACTTGTTTTTTTTTTTTTTTTTAATGGGCACCACCATCTCTCGCCCTAACGCTTGTGACCGCTCTCGGGACTGGTCACAGTCTGTCATGGGGTAGGTTTTTCAGGATCTGTCACTGAATGTCTCAGTATCCAGGCATTCCAGCAAAAACCTTTAAACTAAGCTCTTTTAAATCGGGCTGTATATGGCAGAAATCAAGTGCATCACCCTTCTCTAACACATATAGTGGTAACACATTTTAGTAACATTTTAATATGTTACTGTAACTGTCACGTATCCCAGTGGTTTTAGAGTCTCTAATGAAATACCTTTTTTGATTTACTTTTGTCAATTTTATCAACTTACAGTTCAACTTAAGAGCATGTTTATTGATTACAGTACTGCCACTCATGACATTTCTTTTCATCAATGGTCAGTGCAATGGTCAGTTGATACTTGATGAACTTATTGTGAAGATAGAACGATGTCTCAGTGTATCCTCCCCATCTGGATATATATATATATAATCACTTTGAAAATCCATTTTGTTCTGATTTTGTTAGTCCATCTTTTCTTTAAAATTTTGACAAACCTTTGAAATTACCCTTGTTTACCACAATGTATCCTTTCAAAAGTATTGCATCATGGCCTGCTGTTCCACATCTGTAACAAGAGTTTGAAATTAAATTTGAAGATTTGAAACTTTACTTTTGTGTTTGCTGTTGCACATTTTTGTCTCACGATATTTGCTGTACATTTGCTTCCATAGATAATCTTGCAAATAGACTACTGCAATGTGTCTGTGTCTTTCACAGCTTGCTCGATAATTTCAGCTATTTCCTGTTCTCTTTCAAAAACCCTGTCAATAATTTCCCTTGAATAGCTCCTGCTTTAAGGTTAATAACAATTTGGTCTCTGAGGGCTATTGATAAACAGTTCCCAAAATTATAGGTACTGGCTAATTTATGTAAAGCCACTGTAAATGATTGCACATCTTCATGCCTACTATAAAATTAGTATCGCTCTGCAATTTTTTAGTGGTTTTGGGTTTAAAGTAATGACTTAAAATGTATCTCTTCAAACTTTTTGAATGCTGGGTTTTCAGGATATACTAAATCATGTCATACATTGTATACCCTTTTACCCACAGCAGTTAGCAATACAGACATGCTCTTTCCATCTCTTACATTGTTTGCAATTAAATACCGATCAAGTTTCCACCCAGGATAGCCAAGTTTCTGATTCTGTATCAAATTCTGACATTCTACCAACCAGCCATTTGCTGGAGAACAAATAACTGTTACAGCATGAATCTTCAGCCTTTATTACTCCTGGTGCTTATGAAAACATTTCCAAGGCCGCTGACAGTTTACTTCTGCAGCTTCTAAATATACAGTATCTCACCCCTCACATTTTTCTAAAGATTTTATTATATCTTTTCATGTGACAACACCGAAGAAATGATACTATGCTGCAATATAAAGTAGTGAGTGTACAGCCTGTAAAGCACGTAAATTTGCTGCCCCCTCAAATATAACTCAACACACTGCCATTGATGTCTAAACCTTGGCAACAAAAGTAAGTACATTCATGGTTCCCTCAATAAACTGTAGCTCCTCAGTGCCGGCAGCACTCATGCAGGCCCAGACCATGACAATCCCACCACCATGCTTGAATGTAGGCACACTTGTCTTTGTACTCCTCACCTAGTTGCCGCCACACACACTTGACACCATCCGAACCAAATAACTTTATCTTGGTGTCATCGGACCACAGGATATGGTTCCAGTGATCCATGTCCTTAGTCTGCTTGTCTTCAGAAAACTGTTTGCTGGCTTTCATGTGCATCATCTTTAGAAGAGGCTTCCTTCAGGGACGACAGCCGTGCAGACCAATTTGATGCAGCGTATGATCTGAGCACTGACAGACTGACCCTCCACCCCTTCAACCTCTACAGCAATGCTGGCAGCACTCATTTGTCTATTTCCCAAAGACAACCTCTGAATATGATGCTGAGCACGTGCACTCAGCCTCTTTGGTCAACTGTGGCAAGACCTGAGTGAAACCTGTCCTGTGAAACCGCTGCATGGTCTTGCCCACCTTGCTGCAGCTCAGTTTCAGGGTCTTGGCAATCTTCTTAAAGACTAGGCCATCTTTATGTAGAGCAACAATTCTTTTTTTCAGATCCTCAGAGAGTTCTGTGCCATGAAGTCCCATGTTAAACTTCCAGTGACCAGTATGAGACAGTGTGAGAGCCATAACACCAAATTTAACACACCTGCTCCCCATTCACACCTGAGACCTTGTAACACCACGAGTCACATGACACCGGGGAGGGGAAATGGCTAATTGGGCCCAATTTGGACATTTCCACTTAGGGATGTACTCACTTTTGTTGCCAAGGTTTAGACATTAATGGCTGTGTAGTGAGTTATATTTGAGGGGGCAGCAAAGTTATACAGGCTGTACACTCACTACTTTACATTGTAGCAGAGTGTCATTTCTTCTGTGTTGTCACATGAAAAGATATAATATTTACAAAAATGTGAGGGGTGTACTTGTACTTGTGTGAGATACTGTATATATCCACAAACTGGATTGTACAGTTTTGTTTCTTTGTTTGGTAGGCAATGTTATTTATATTTAAATATTTGTTACTGGTATATATGGTTGTTCAAGATGACTCATCTTCTCCAGCTCAACATACATAACAGCAACCACTTCATGACATCACTCACACAAATGGTGTTTGGGATGACAAACCAACTAACTCCCTTTAACTGGTTTGTCATCCCAAATACCACACACACACACTAGCATAACCAGAGACACATGCAGCCCCTCACACCAACATACTATCACAGTCTGTGCAGTCTCTGCTGCTACTGGGCAGCACCAGGCTGTCATTTCCAAGTGTTTTCACCTGTGAACAGCCTCTCCTTTCTTTTTCATCCAGCTCTCAGTGTCTAAAGTCCTGTCCTGGCGCTACTATTCCTGAGTAGGGCTGGGCTACGATTGGCAAGCATTCTCACCTGTGACCAGCCTATTTAATTCCCAGGACTCCCAGCTATCATTGCACTTGGATGGTCTTATACCCAGTATCTTGTACCTGTTAATACAAATCTACTCCTGCTTCCTGTTCTTACCCAGCTTGTTTTACGTTACTATTTTTTTACTTGGGCTTTGTTCCTAATATTCTGCACCTTTCCTGTATTCTGACCCCTTACTATGGGGATCTCGTGGCTCCGGTTGGATCATCACAAGACCCATAGCTGCTAGCACCTTGGGGCTCAACCCTTGGGGAAAAGGTGGTTGGAGCGTAAGCCACTCCACCTTTGTGCCCAGAGTTCTCTGCTTTTGAGGTAATCTCCAGTCTTTGCTTTAGGGTTTTGCTTTGGCATACAATTGCCAGACACACATGTTCACATACACCAACATGCCTAGACTCACACACAACTCGCTTATCATGTTGAAGCCACCATGCAACACAACATTATCTGACCCCGCTAAACCCCACCTCCTCCTGCTGTCTTTCTCGGTGGAGAAATTGCCCTCAAACCAACCATGTCTAGGGTGCTACACACCCCAAGGCTGTCCTTACTTAAAACTGTTTGGGGGGTGTTCTTGTCATAGATAAATGATAAAAATACTAAACCTATCCTCTTATTTCCTGCAGAAATCCCAATTTGTGCAGTTTTCTGATGTCTTCCCTTTGAAGGAGCTGGGCTACAAGCCAGACCCGATGCTGTACATGCAGGCTGTGGGCTGGGTGGAATTGGTGGCTGGGATCTTGTTAGCTGTGGGGCCGCAGATTCTGCAGGAAATCAGCAACTTTGTGCTCTGCGTTATTATGATCGGTGAGATAGGTTTTTTTTGTTTGTTTGTCTTTGCACTGCATTTTATTTATAGAGCGCCAACAGATTCCAAAGCAGGAGTGAAAATAACAATATATTAAATAATAATTATAGTTAACAACATACAGAATTGACAATAACATTAACACTAGTACTTGTACAGAAAAAAGAGATCTATCCCTTATCCAAAATAAGTTTTATTCTAATAAGGTTCTATAATAATATGGTTCTATCCTTTCTGGTCTACAGCTTAACAGCTGTGTAACATTTACTTCTAATTAAGTGGGTTTAAGTGCGATGTGGGAAATTGGCTTAGTTCTCCGTGAAACTTTTTTTTTCTCTGTGTGACTCCGTAAAGGGAAAGGGTCAAATCTTTCAGGTAAGTTAGCAAATCGCCTATGCAGTGACTCAGAATACTGCTATTCTAGGATGCACTGAAATTAAATTCTGGTTAGAAAAAAAATTAATAATAAAATAAAAAAAATAAAAAATGTAACCACACATTTATCAAAAGTAAGTAACACACCAAAATGGACAAAAATGCAATTACAGTATTAAATATATCTATATATGATTGTTAACAGCAATCACGCTGCTATCATGCCCAGGCAACCAGTACATGCTAGGACCAGGGCATGATAGGAGTGTGATTTTTAATAACAATATTATTTATATGATTGTTAGCAGTAATCACACTCCTATCATGTCAGCCAGTACATGCTGGAATCTGGGTATGCTTGGGCATGATAGGAGTGTGATTTCTGTTAATTATATATATCTATCTAATTAATTGTTATTGCATTTTTGTCCAATTTTGGTGTGTTACTTACTTTTGATAAATGTGTGGTTACGTGACTCCACTGGGTTCCTGCTTTTCCTGGCCAAGATGCTGCTCTCACACTGCGACCAAAACGCAGGTAAGCAGCCCAGCCCCTGCGGACTATTATATTCTGCCTTTTTTTTATTTTGGTATTTTGCCGATAATGCCCTTTTCGTCCGATATATTTCGGCCACCGATATATCGTGTATCTCTAATTCAAGTTACTTGTAGTTAAAAGGGCAACTTTTTTATTACTAGTGTCAAAACAGGACAGTTGTGGTGATTACATGGCGAAGCCAATATAAACAAACATTAGCTTTGCTCATTAATCTAAAGTGGCAAGAAAAAGTAAGCAAACCCTTTGGTTTAGTTTTGTTTGTTAATTGTTCATAAAATGCGATCTACATGCAAGTCACTCGTATAGACGTACACTACGTGCTTAAGCCAATGACACACAAACAGTGTGATCTTTCATGTCTTTATTGAAAACACCCATTAGAAAAAATGAACCCTTGGATTTAACACCTTCAATCCCCTATAGACGTACCGGGACGTCCAAAAAACGCCCACTAAGAAACCCCTATGGACGTCCCGGTACGTCCAGCCCTTCGTGCAGCGTCAGGGACACATCCCTGCCACTGCACGGGAGACCAGGCTGTTTGACAGCCTGGACTCCCCACTGATAGCAGAAGCCGGCTTTCTGCTGTCTGATCTCCTATAACAGCTTCCGGCATGAAAGCCGGTAAGCTGTTACACTGTAAACAGCCAGATCGCGCGTCTGAAACTGCGCAATCGCACGATCTGACTGTTTACAGTGTAACAGCTTACCGGCTTTCATGCCGTCACTGCGTCACACTTGACGTAACTCGGAAGGTCATCGGATGACGCATCGATGAGGTCATCGGATGGGTCATCGATGAGGCACAGAGACTGTGAGATCACTGGCATGTTCAGGAGGTCCCTAGGAGGACCTCTAACCATTACTGTGTAAAAAAAAATATATAAAAAATACAAAAAAATGTAAAAATGTTTTAAATAAAATAAAAAAATATATAAAAAAACATAATAAAAAAAATTCTTAAAAAAAACCTTACTTCCCATTGCCCTAGCATAACATCTTAGCCAGTTATAAACCCTTCCTGCCCCCGTTCACAACCCCCCAAACCCGTTAAGCCATAGCATAAAAATTATGACAAAATTGTACACCTAATGTATGCTCCCGGGGTTTGCTGGAATGTCTGGAAAACTATATAAATTAGGTATTTCTGAAATCAGACCTAAATTGATAACACTTGGAGGGGATTTTCCATCACTTTACCTAATTTGTGAGGGTTCAGAGGGAAATGTAAAAAAAAAAAAATAGTTTATTTCGTATTTCTAAATTTTCAGCTAATCATCCAACTATAGTATCAAACGAAAGCTCTATCTCTCCTTGAAAAAACAATATATAGTTTACATGGGTACACTATTCACAGGAAAAGAGAATAATCGCTAAACCGACATACCGCAAAAATGGCAAAATTGCTCTGGGCTTTGAGGTACCAAAAACCCCTGGGATTGAATGGGTTAATAACTGGTCTAACATCCTTTAACAGCAATAACCTCAAACAATGCATAGCCCCTTCCTTGCCATTGATCACTTGCACAGTAGCACTTTTTTCTGTGTGCATTTTTTTTTTTAGTGGTAACATTTTTATTCCATCAAATAATTGCTATATATAATTATCTAAATAAATGACATAAGGTTGTTTTTAAGTGACATCATAACATTTCGACATCTTGCCATCATACGCCCCTGTCCTTTTTGGGATATCTTTGAAGCTGGCCAATTCAGATTACCCCCATGAAACCATATATTTTTAAAAACTTAGGTGCTCCAGGGTATTTCAAATGCTGATATATTAACTCTTTCCATACATTAATTCTACCACCAGCAAATTTGCGATGGTCAATCTTACCTAGATTGTAAGCTCCTGCGGAAACAGGGCCCCTCATTCCTCTTGTATCTGTATGTCAATTGTTGTATTGTACCTGTCATTATCTGTAACCTTTTCACCTGGTACAGTGCTGCGGAATCTGTCGGCGCTTTAGAAATAAAGAATAATAATAATTTTGTTTTTAATCACACATTGTACATTTAGTTATGAATTTACAGCTTCTGGTATATGTTACTACCAAACAGCACCCCCATATGTATTCAGCAACATTTTCTGAGTGATTCCACCCATGCGTATGTAGCTTTGTCAGTTTTTTGGGGGGGATAAAAGGCCACATTTACGACACACGCATTTCAGTTTTTCAACTTGGAATTTGGACATCATAGACAGATTTGAAGCCGGCCAGTTTAAGTAACCCCCATCAAACCATATGTTTTTGAAAACTAGACATCCTGGGGCCTTTGTGTGAGGTAGAATATTTTTTAACTGCAGAGAAAGGAAATTTATTGTAACAGAATAAAATAACATCCACTTTTTTCAATGCAAAGCTACATTGCAGGAGCAACTAATGCTAATAAGATTAAGCATTTCCCTTCTTTCTCCCACAGCACATCTAAAATTGGTAGTACAGTATTAAATATCCTCCGCCCCAACATTTCAGGTGTCCAAAAGGGAAAACCATTGTTGTAGGCAGGGATTTGGCAATCTATTTCAAAGAGTAACAATGAAGCTGCTTGTGAGGACTGTGACAGAAAATCAGGGATGTCCCACAGAAAATTCAACACATAGGAAGTATACTATTGCTACATGTCCAGTCTTCCCTATGGTGTTACTATTCCGTGTTAGACTACTGTTCATCATAATTCCTGCCAATTTTGGTTGACTATTCAGGTTTTTGTCCATTGAAATCATTCAACAGTATAACAGCTTCTATTGATCACTTTGATCACTGACTTGTGGCTATTTACATACATGACCATGATGTTTGCTCTGTTGTCCGTACATACCATCTGTACAGCATGTATATAAAGGACTTGTACAATTAGCTCTCCAATGGCACCTGCTTTATTCACAATGAAAGATTCATATTTGTATTTCTCTAGTTTGATATTGCCTTTAGGCTGTAAAATATCATCAAATGCATAATTCTATACTATGTAGCCTTCCCTCAGACATAGTGTTATTGAGCATTCAGGCAGCTTATTCTGATAAAAACAAATTCATAAGGCTGAGTAAAAACCTGAACTAGATTTTAGTTGACTTGGTGTTACTAGGACTTTACAGATATTATTTGACCTACTTTTTGCAGCAGGGGGCGCCGTTAATCTGCAGATTTACAATATTCTGCGGAGCATCCCTTCTTTAAACATGTCTATGCCAGCCATCCAGCTGCTGATAAATGTGCCTGATTGGTGATGTTCTTGACTGGCCCCAATTAACCTTGTCAGTTGCCACTGGAAACTGTAGTGAGCGCCATATGGCGGTCTGAGAAATTGAAAGGATTGCACAGGGTATCCCTGCAAATGTTTTAACCTTTGTGTTCATAGCCCTAATGCTCAAATACTAGGTTTAACTAAGCATGATCACCTTTTGAAGTTCAACTGTAAATCCCATTTTTTTTTCTCATTTATTGCATGGTTACATTAATATCTTTTTTGCTTCATACCTTATTAAACAATGTAGGGACAGTCCGGTTTTTATATATTTATTTTTTAGATCAAGATTTTAAATTTTGTTACATTTTTTGGTGACCATGCGCCAATAGTTTGCATGTTTTCTCTTGTTTACTCAGCATATTGTTTTAATGTGAATTTACAAAATTACAGTTTTTGGCAAGAAACCGCACTCACCCACTTCTTAGCTCTTGGTGGCTATTGCCTATGCCCTGTGTAATAAAGTAGAAAATCACCTAACCAATTGTTGACCACCAACATTTGTAGCACATGTTTTGAGCCCCTTCAAATTCCTTCATTAAAGTTCATATTTGGTACAGTGTTCAGTACAAGATTGTGGGTTATTGTGATCATGTTTATGCACACTGATATTGCATGCTGCTTCCTTCAAGCCTGGTATAGCGGTCACTGCATCATGTAGTAGTACCTGTCCCTTTGTATACCCCTTTCTTGCTTTACGTGCTCACCATTCTCCTATTTTGTCCCTCAATTCAGGTGCCATCTACACCCTCCTGGTATTAAAGGAACCAATTGCCATGTGTGCTCCAGCCACAGTCTGTCTGGGTCTCCTGTTGCTTCTTAATATCAGGGGTCAAGGGAGAAGAGCAAAATCAAAGTTTGAATAAGAAGAATAAGATCCTCCTCAAACAGGACCAACCATTTTCCAATGTGTGAAATGTTTTTCTATAATGTGTGTATGTTGAGGTGCCTTTTTTTCGATGGACTGTTCCTGTAAAATACAAACAAAAAACACAATAATGGTTGTAGGCTAATTACCTTTGCTTTATATAACACTGTGCTCTTCTAATACATTTCCTTTCAGGTGACTGTCTCGTTGTCACTTCAAAACTCTTCATAACTGATGTGTTAGGAGAATAGCCCTCACCATTTTTGCACAGAGAGAAAATAAATCAATATTTGTCTTACACTTGTTTCTCAGTTCATTGAACGTGTCATTTGGATGACTATAGAGATCATCGCTTGTTTCTGATAGTATGATGTATTTTTTTTTATTCTGACTTGGAGATCTTTGACAAGGTCAATTTTCGGACAGGACACCACAAACTGTGTATTTCTTATCAACCTGCTTTATACAATGTGAAGCTCAGCTGACTTAAGGCTATATAAGAAAAGTAATTTTGGGCATAAGCTTATACATGTGGAACATCCCCCCAAACAAAAACTAAAACACCAATTCCTCTGGATAAAAATGTCACACGTGTGGCACCACTTCTATGAATGTATTTTATTGCTTACTTTCTTTTAAACAATTTGGACATTATGTATGCACTGACCATATCAACCTTGGTTTATATTGAAGACTACAAATGTCATTGCAAGCTTTGGTTTAATATGTCCCACCTCTTGGGCATCCTAGGATCATATACAGGGCCAGACTGGCCCACCGGGATACCGGGAAATTTCCCGGTGGGCCGGAAGATCCGTGGGCTGGGCGGCCGGCAGACTAACCATGAAGACAGCCGCTGAGCGGCTGCACATGGCATTAAAGGCCTCCCTCGGAGCCAGGGGCGGGCTGGGCAGGGGGGCAATTGCCCCCCAGGCTGCCCGAAATCTAATCAAAGCGGCCGCTGGGTGCTGATGCGGCCGGCCTGCATCAGCACCCAGCAGCCGTGTGCCATGGCCGTCTAGTGATGGGAGCAGTGTGAGGGGTGAAAGCTCCGCCCCCTCGCACGGACCTTTCACCCCTCACGCAGCTCCCATCACTATGCAGCCATCAGACTGCTGGGAAGGTAATCTAACCGGCCGGTGCGTGCTGATGCCGCTGGCCGGAGCTACTTTAATGCTTTTTTTTACTTTATATGGCAAGCCGATCCAGCTTACCATATAAATAAATAAAAAAAGTGTTAAAGCAGAGCCGGCCGGCGGCATCAGCACGCACCGGCCGGTTAGATTACCTTCCCAGCAGTCTGATGGCTGCATAGTGATGGGAGCAGCGTGAGGTGGAAGCTCCGCCCCCTCGCACTCAGACTGCTGCAGCACCGGATGTCAGGTCAGTGGCATCCTGTCAGCATAGAGAAGAACCAGGAAGTCAAGAGAAGTAGAAGGTGAGTAAACCAATGTATTTTTTGTACTGTATAATGTTTTTTTGTATTTATTAAAAACAAAAAAAAATCGGCATGTATGTGTATGTAAGTGTGTCCCCCTATATGCCACTCTGCCTCCAGAAATGCCTTATACCCCCTATAGGCTATATGCCACTCTGTCCCATGATATGCCTTTTAACCCCCTATATGCCAGAGTTGCATATAGGGGTATAAGGCATTTCTGGATGCAGAGTGACATATAGGGGGTCAAAAGGCATATCTGTAGGCAGAGTGGCATAAAGGGGGTTAAAAGGTATATCATGTTGCAGAGGAGCATATATGAGGGTATAAAGCATATCGGGGAGGCAGAGTGGCATATAGGGGGCATAAGGCTTTTCTAGAGGCAGAGTGCCCCATGATATGCCTTTTAACCCCCTTCATGCCACTCTGCCTCCAGAAATGCCTTATACCCCCTATATGCCACTCTGTCCCATGATATGCCTTTTAACCCCCTATATGGCAGAGTGACATATAGGGGGTTAGAAGGCATACCATGGGACAGAGTGGCATATATTATTTTTTATTTAATATGGCAAGCTGGATTGGCTTGCCATATAAAGTAAACAAAAATGTCCCATGATATGCCTTTTAACCTCTATATGGCAGAGTGGCATATAATGGGTTTAAAAGGCATATCATGGGACAGAGTGGCATATAGGGGTATAAGGCATTTCTGGATGCAGAGTGACATATAGGGGGTCAAAAGGCATATCAGGGGGCAGAGGGGCATATAGGAGGGTTGAGGCATATCAGGGAGGCAGAGTGGCATATAGGGGGTATAAGGCTTTTCTGTAGGCAGAGTGCCCCATGATATGCCTGTTAACCCCCTTTATGCCACTCTGCCTCCAGAAATGCCTTATACTCCCCTATATGCCACTCTGTCCCATGATATTCCTTTTAACCCCCTATATGGCAGAGTGGCATATAGGGGGTTAGAAGGCATATCATGGGACAGAGTGGCATATAGGGGTATAAGGCATTTCTGGATGCAGAGTGACATATAGGGGGTCAAAAGGCATATCTGGAGGTGGAGTGGCAAAAAGGGGGTTAAAAGGCATATCACAGGGCAGAG
>VKOC01048884.1:0-30810 GCA_009364415.1 Spea multiplicata
CTAGGTTGGTAGGTCTAGGTTGGTAGGTCTAGGTTGGTAGGACTAGGTTGGTAGGTTTAGGTTGGTAGGACTAGGTTGGTTGGTCTAGGTTGGTAGGTTGGTAGGTCTAGGTTGGTAAGCCTAGGTTGGTAGGTCCTCTGTGGCTCAACCACTGCTCAATGGGCCCATGGTAAATGAGATCTCTAATCTCCCCAACTGGTCCACTTATAATTATGGAAGGCTGTGCCAAGATGGCACAACCTCGATAGTAGGCAGGTGAAGACGGCAGCCGGGAAGGGTGGCCACTGCTTTTTGGGCTTAGGCAGACATATCTTTAAACTGCCTGAACAGAACATTCAGACTCTCTTATCTGTATGTGGGGAGAGTATCCCTCCTAAGAAAACCAAACTTCATGTTCATGATGGCCTGATTGTAATGCTCTGAAGATCAGGGCTCATTTTAATGATATTATTAATTTTCAATTTCCTTTATTTAATAATAATAATAATAATAATAATAATAAATAATCTGGCGCTCAGTAATTAACATTTTAGAAGGTTCAATGGCATTTGTTCTTGCGCGATTGCTCCAGGTTTGTTTAATACATGGCTTCTGCCTGTGGGTTAAGTTTAAAGTGAATTGATGATGCCGTGTTTCCATGCCGTATTTTGACTGATCATCAATGAAGCATTAAACATACTAATAAGCCTCTTTAATTAGAGTCTGTGCATTGACATTCAGAACAGGCGCACGCGAGCGGCAGAATGCAGCAGAGGTGCATCGTGTGTAATTTATGTGGCTTTCTAGCGGTATCAGCTCTTTGATAAATGGTCCCCGGAGAACCGATGTGGTCAATCACAGAACTCCTCCAAAGCAGTGGAAAAAAAAACAGATTCTCTGCATTGCTGTAAAAATAAAAGCAATAATAAAGCTAATATATCATATGAATAACCGGGTTATGATTTGTTGTAAGGACAGGCGGAAACACATACACTTTACTTTACTTAGAGGGTGGCAGATAAGTGGAAAAGCTTCCCGGCAGAGGCGGTAGAGGCTAATGCAGTAAGGAAATTGAAACGTGTATGGGATAGGACTAGATGGGCGGTATGGGTCTTGTCTGCCATCAAAGTCTATGTTCCTATGCATGATGTAAAACTAGATGCATTTTTTAAATCTTAAAACACATGCTGCCTTGAGGTCTCTCTTTAACTCTTTAATGACCAGATCACATAGAGCCCGCTTTTAAAACTGGGGGTGTAATATTACGTCCTTCTGTATATCACATCTGCAGGGAGATACTCCTGGAGATCCATGGGAGATAAGGCTTTCAGGGACCGCCTGGTCTCCCCTCTTTCAGAAGGAGCCAGCATGCGAGCACTGTTACAATGAAGGGGTTTAAATGTCCGAACAGATGTTAAACAGCATCGGTCCTTACGGGGTTAACAGCAATCACAGTCCCATCATGCCTAGGTTGCAGCACTTACACATCCATGCTATCACACACACACACTCATTCATTCATATACTCATTCATTCACAGATTCATTCCTCAATCACGCATACTCATTCAAACAGCCTCCCCACCCCCTTACCTGCACTGCAGCTCCTCGATGCCGCTCAGACTTCAGCAGGGGGCGCGGCCTCCCTCTGCGTTCTCTGGTAAAGGACAGCGGAAGCAGGACTGGAGCAGAGTCATGTGATGTCACGTGAACTCTGCTAGGTTCCGCTTCCTCTATGCAGTACAGAAGACCCTCCCACAGGTGAGTAGCAGGGCTTGAGGTGCGGCCCGCGTAAGATCGGTTGCCCTGGCTGCTGATCTTACGTGGGCCGCACCTTGAGGTCTCGCGGGCCGCATTTGGCCCGCGGGCCGCATGTTGGACGCCCCTGTAATAGGGGGTAGTGAAAATAATGCAGAAGGAGATGAGGGTACCGCTCTTGAGAGCTTACAATCTATTGGATCTCTGCATTCGCAACATGAATCCACAGCCTGCATTTCATTTAATGAGCCACGCTAACATAACGTGATTAAATGATTCAAAGGGTTAATGCTAAGCGGTATTGCCCTCCGACTGCTCCCAATAGAAATCAGGCTTTCATATATAAACACGATTGACCTCAATCACTGTTCTTTTTATACCCGGTCCACAAATCAGCTGTTTCCTTCTGTTTACTATCCCTGACCAGTACCAAGAAAGAAGCTGAGCTTTCACGTTTTTCTCCTTTAAAATAGCAGATGAGGCTACACGGAGAACACAGATGCGCTGCACCTGCGCGGCTTGCCCTTGGAAGAACGCACATTGTCGGTGCGATCGGAACCTTACTGAATGTGTGTGACTTATACAAAAATATTTATGTACATGCTGAGAAAAATGTCGGAAGTAAAATGCTTCTTTACGTATAATTTCCCATAAAAATGGCCAAAAATGATTTGTTATTTTTATATTATATGATGCGTACAATATGCAATGTCTCGATAAGGATGTATGAGAAAAATATCTATAGACACCAAAAGAGATGGTAAGGTACATAGAGATACTAAGTTGTCTTTATTAAAAAAATAGGTCTATTCATTAAAAAATCGAGTGGTCAGTTAAAGGTCTGTCGGGACTCGATTGAGGTTAAAACCAACTTGAATATTCACTAATATGAGAGTTTTTTGTGAGTCTATGCAGGTGACCTTGCCAATTAGAAATAGGATTAATGAGTAAGAATTAATGTTCTTCTTGCTTCACAATAAAACCTAAAAAAGATAATGGTCAGTATTTTCTTAAGTGAAAAAAGAAAAAATTAGCGCTTATCTCCAAAATGCAGCTTTGGATTTAAAATATTTCAATCTCATACGTCTTCGATACCCTTATCTGGAGCCATCCCCTACACGTTAGCTCATTCCTCGGGATTTAATGACCTCATAGAACATGCCAGGTTCTGGAACATTTAAGAGATATTGAAGTTCTTAGAAGCACATGCCTATATATATATATATATATATCCTAATGGGTGGCTCAGGGGCCAGGCTGGGACGGTGGCAGGGGGGGCAACAGTAAAAGCGAGGCTGCTCACACAGAGTGCTCACGCCAGAAAGAAAACTGCGAGTGAAGTAAGGGATTATGGTGAGAGTATTTTTGAGTGAATGAATATGTGGATGTTAGGATAAGAGTGAAAGCATAAGTGTGTTTATGTGTTATCATGTAAGTGTAGATGTTTGTGTGTAAGCATGTATGTGTAAGGGTTTGTGTGTGTATAAGTGTGTGTGTGAGCATAAATATGTAGGTGTGTGTGTGTGAGCATGAATGTGTATATTATGTGTAAGCATGAATGCATATGTGTATGCGTGTGTAAGGCAGTGTATGTTAGTATGAGTGTGTGTGTTTAATAAGCCCCTCTCTGGTCGCTCATCTCTTTGCTTTTTATGTTGTGCGCTCCCCTATTCTGTACTTTTTTTTGTGCTCCCCATGTTCTCTCATCTGGTTTTTGTTTGCATGGACATATTTTCCTTTTCGTACTCTAACCATTGGTGGATTATATACACATGAGATGATCCTAAACATACTCTATACGCACGATGAATACGATATGACTTGTTGGTCATCCAACGCTTTGGGGAATAAAATAAGTCTAACCTGAGATATAACCTTTTGTAGGGGAGAAATATCTTGCTTTCTATACAAGTCTCCAAGCCAGGTGATACTTCTTTTGTCATCTACACCCAAAGACTTCAGTTCCTCCCTGAAGTGCAATTATGTTAAGTCAACCTCCAAAGATTAAATCCAGCCAAATATCCAATCAAGGGATTTCTGGGGGTGAAATATCCTAAATGAAAGCATGTCTCCTTAATTTACAATGTATCCAAAGAAGCAATTGCTCCAGGTTAACGCTACGGAGGTGGAGAGAGCGTTAACATTTCCCATTCATTAAACTACTGGGAATAATTTCCTTTAGAGAGATAAGGCAGTCATTTTCACACCTTAATGCATAACAGATATATAGTTATTGCTCTGTTTGCACACATTCTGATTGCTTAATAAACTCCAACTGTGTCTCATTATCATTAAAGAAACAGCATATAGTGAAATGAGTTCAGCTTGTAATTATCATCGCAATTAGATATTGATCCCAGTGCTATTATTATAGTTTAATGGATACATTTCTATCAATAATACACGTCACAACAATCCGATAGGCTTTAGGCACGATTCCAAAGGATTTCCAAAACATGGCTGCCTACGGTTCACCCGTACGTCCCAGGGCATAGTAGGCATGTGCCAGTTATATTTAGCAATTAATCCCTTGTTGACATAGCCACACATGACCTCTTACATGAAAACAAACCTTCTTATACTCAAAGGGTTAAAACCAAAATCGTTTTGGGAGTTTATTTCCACTATTGGCGACCTTTCTGGCAGAAAGTCAACTTAAATGAAAATAAGGAAAAAAACTATTTTGGTAGAGAATATACAGTATGCACGTGATTGAAACGAAACCATATGATGATGTCATTATGGTATGATTATGGCATCATCGTACAGTTGCATTTCGATTGAGTATATATATTTTCTATAGCAAAAGAGGGAACTTCTGACCCGGAGACCTGGTCAAACCTGAAGCGCCATCACGTATAGTCATAAATATAGGGCAGATTGTTAATAATTAACAATATGTGGGTTTAGAATACTATATTACTATTATTGGGAAAAATATAACAACAAATAATTGCACACAATAAAAAAAAATCACAATTTAACTTATATTAAGTTATTTATTCAGATAACATTGTAATTAGTAGTATTCATTTATGTTCTAAAATCCCCTCATTTAGCATCCAGTATCACCTATACGCCGATGATATTCAAATATATGCCTTCCCATCCTTCCCCAAAAGGGCCGTCATTTTTCCTTTGCTTGAACTCGGGGCAATATGGCGGCCTGCAGTGACCTCCTCGCCCCGATATTCTCCAAGAAAGAAGATTAAAGGTAGAAGGTTGATGAGAGAGTGAAGGTCGGCACCAGGCAATGAATTTCATTCCCGTACTAAAAAATGCCCCCCTGAATTTTTCGGCTGAACTGAATGGGCAGGGAACGAAATTTGTTCCCTGCGAACGAATGGACCAAAAATGAACCAAAAAAATTGTTTTTTTTTGTGTGTTTGGCCCATTGCGCAAACTGTATCTACCACATACAATCTTTTTGGCTAGAAACTATCTTATCTGCCACAAATACAACTCCCACATTCATCTAGAGCACTATCTATTGCAGGGGAGTCCAACCTGCGGCCCTCCAGCTGCTGCAGGACTACATCTCCCATAATGCTCTTTCAGCTAAGGGGCTGGCTGAGGAGGATGGGAGATGTAGTCCTGCAGCAGCTGGAGGGCCGCAGGTTGGACGCCCCTGATCTATTGTATATTCTTCATACCTTTCATACCAATGTCTCGGTCCATCTTTGTCTGTCAGTTCTAGTTCTGTCAGACCCTTTGAATGTATGGATTATAAGAAATTGTTGGCGCTCTATAAATAAAAGGTAACGGTAATAATATTGGTCGAGGGCATACATTATGTAACATTTTTCAAAAAAAAACCCAAATTGCTTTATATTTAATTTGTGACTCACCGGATCACGACCTAGGCTAGCAGAGCACGTGGTCCAGCGTAAAACTCCCCGGTTCTTCAACCTTATTTTTTGTTGTCACAACAAAATCCGAATTTCAGGTTTTTGCTAATGCGCTATTGTAACCGAATCATATATTTCTGTGGGCTAAAGCAAGGTATATTGTTGTGACTGTGAAAATTTAAGGGTGGGCCTGCTGTATTTGGGTCTTCAAACGCCAAGAGCACTGCCGTGCGTTTACACAATTACACAACGGGGGGGGGGATTTCTCTCCTGAATTGTGACCTTGTGACAAAGGTTCCCAGGCACCGTTTATTTACCTCACACAGGTGGTGCAACAGCCATCGACAATAGGAACGCGTCCGTTAAACTGACGCCAACGCGGGAAAACAGACCACGACGCTTCAAGTAGATTCAGTAAATGATACAAAAGCTTTTTCTAAAAATCACCATTTTTCCCCCCCAGAGAAGGGTATATATTGGGCATTCTTTGAAGAGCAGAATTCTGGTGTATTTTCCTATTTTTATGTTCCATGTTCTATGTGTAATAAATAATTTTACCCGTTCTGGTATTTTATTTGTATTGAGAGAAAGATAAGATGGATCGATCAGTCTCCTAAGACCAGTACACCTGCGTGCCGTCACATCGCAACGAAGAGAAACAGATTCCGAGCATTAATCTCGTCTCGAAATCCTCTAATAAAAAAACATTTTTTTAGAAAATGATGAGTTTTCAGTATTTCTGTCCTCTGGCCAGACTTTTAAAAAAAAACAGGCAGTTTGAAAATGTTTCAACGCGCATAAAAATCCACATTAAATGTCGCCTGCGAAAAGCGAATTAGCTTGAATTTACTATTCTATCTGAGATCGTATGCTTTAGGAATTGCATGATATATATATAAATATATAATAAATATATAAATGACGGTATTTTATGATCTTCATTATTAAATACCGAAGGGGCGGTTTACTGAGAAGATTCATGGACGTTAGTAGATTAGTTAGTAGATTAATTAATTTTATTTAAATGCCGGAACTGGGCTCTGGTCCTCAGAACCTCCACCAAGGGTCTGGAAGGGTCTTTCGATTTGAAGTCTGATTTTTTGGGGGTCTATGGATAATCTAGCCCTCCCCAATGCCAATTAATTAATTTTTTCATGAATATTGGATTAAATTTGCAAAATTGGTCTTTTGTCTCTTCTTCCTCGCCCTGCCTGTTTCTGCCGAAGGGCCGGTCCTAGGGTTTATCGCGTTTCGTAGAATCCTTGGTGGACTATGCCGCTGGATCTCACACTCCAAGGACTTGCTTTCTGACATAAGATACCCAGCTCGGGGCCCAAGTTTGTCTATATGGAAGGGCCAGCACTGGCCCCCAAGCATGGGAGTCAAGCTGCCATGGAAAAACCAACATGAGTTCAACTCACGTAGTTCTGAGATCTGAGTGGCAAACACTCACAAGAGTTTGAATTGAACTCTCATGTTGATGGCTGTTCAAATTCGGTTGCCTCCCAGATGGGGGTGGGGCATACTTAAGTACACTTCCTGCTTCAGTAGAAGCAGACAGGAAGTGAGAAAAGTGTGAGAAGAGGCTCACTTTTTAACTTCAATACACCAAATGTACGTAATACAAGGTCAACTTTGCCCTTCACGTCGGAGAAATTTGACGGTGCCGCCACTCCATAACTCATAATGCCGCCGCTGGGATTAAATCTTGTAACTGACAGCAAGACATCTACATAGTCCTGCTTCGGTGGAAAAGATCCAATGTTCTGCAGTGCGAAACTTCACCAAGGTCACGCTGAGATGAGAACCTAGTTCACTCTAAAGACAACCTGGCAAGGGTTGCAGTTGAAAGAAAATCACTTTTGTCTTTTCCTACAACTCGCCTAGTGATTGATTGCACTCCTTGGCGTTCGTCGGAACTTAAGGTGCCTAAAGAGACAAAGATTTGTTAATCTGTTATAAATGAACCAATAATTGTTATTCACCAGCCGATGATCAATGGGATATCCGCACATTCCTCTTATAAATCAGATGTATTTTTTTTTCTTCCTCTGCAGCATTTACGCTGACAAAACGCCTTCTATAATATTTGTTTTACAGAATTATCTGTTTATTGTCTTCAAATGTAACTCACTCTGGGGAAATATTCCGAGACACTGTATTTCAGAATCAATTAAAAATCCATTTAGATTAAAAGCGTTTTCCTTCTGTATAAAAATGCGAAGTCTTAAAACGCCCCAAAAACCATAATTCTTAGTTTATGGCATCTCTCACTTAAGGTTTATACAATTTAAATCGCATTATCCGTCTTGAGGCTTAATGCGCATTCTATGCTGATGGCTCATCGCAGGATTACAAATCATCAAGAACGGTGTCTTTTGGAAAGTTTTTAACATTCATGGGTAGGGGCCTGCTAGTTACAGGAGGTACCTTGAAAAAATAAATGATATTTTTGATTTGTTTTACTTTTATATATAGTAATCTTCTGGGAACTTGTATCCTGTTGCATTGTGAGTTGTGGGTGGTTGGCCTGGTGGATCCAATAAAAAAGAATAAAGCTATCCTGAATCTAAGACAATACCAAGGACTGATTAAGGTCTGCGTCGGTCAATCTGGGTAGACTAGATGGGGCCGTCATTTTCTTTGTTTCTGTGTTAATTATCAGTAAGAAACAATCCAATAACTGACTGTGTGCATAAATAATCTCAGATTTATATAACAATATGTTTTCTTCTAATAAGATTATTAATTATTTTATAACTGTGGCCCAATTAAATATGTCAATCCCATCACTCTCTTTATCACTCCCATCACTCCTGTGGTTCCAATGGCCCTTTATCACTCCCATCACTCCCGTGTTCCCAATGGCCTTTTATCACTCCCATCATGGCCCTTTTCACTGTGTTCCAATGCCCTTTATCACCCATCACTCCTGTGTCGTGTCCCGTGTTCATGGCCTTTATCACTCCACACCCTTATCACTCCCATCACTCCCGTGTTCCATGGCCCTTTATCACTCCCATCACTCCTGTGTTCCAATGGCCTTTATCACTCCCATCACTCCTGTGTTCCAATGGCACGTTGTGTTCGCTGATCCAAGTTGAAAAGGTTAATAGATTGTTAGAAAACCCTTTTGCAATTATGTTACAGCCAGAAATTTCCATGTCAGTTTAAATGTTTGTGAACCGGATTATACCAGATGAATTCGGGTATAAATCACTGAACGTGGTGTGCGCTTTTTAGGAACTCCAGTAACCCTTTTGATGACGGAGCGATTATTTGGAATAATATGTTAAATATGCTTTGTTTTTATAAACCGATGCAGCGATTCAAACTTCTAGGTATTCGGTTAACCCTTAGCATGCACTGGCCATTGCTCGGTAGGTTGCAATGTTTTTTTGTTGCGCAATAATAAATACTTGATTGATTGTTCTCCTTTATCCTGCGACACATGGAGAGATTCTAGAGATGGGGGGAGCTCTTCCTGCCGAATGTTACCTTTTGTTGGAGACTCTAGATTTTCATAATAAAAGTCTAAAATCCATCATTCTTAAAACATTGAGATGTAGGTAGATCCACTAGCCAAGAAGCACCTTCCAGAGCTGGGAAAACTCTCTGCATGATGACGCTCCTGATCTGGAATCAAGAACTTCCTGCAGGTCAATTATTATTTATTGTTTTATATATGTAGGCATGACATAACAAAAAGTATACAACATAATAATTTGACTTACAGAGATAACAGGTGAGGAGGGCCCGGCTCAAAGGAGCTTACAATCTAGAGGGAGTTAAAAATCTAGAAATGATGAAATCCCTTGATATAACCCTCTTTTTCTGGAGTCACATGATGGTTATTATTTTGTATAGCGCCATCATATTCCACAGCGCTGTACAATGGGCAAACAGCACATAACAAGTAGTGCGTCGTATTACAATTTGGACCTACAGAGAAAAAAAGGGTGAGAAGGGTCTTGTCCGAGGAGCTTACATGTACGTCGACCATAATAAAAACACAAAACTTTTTAAAGAACAAAGTTTTAGTTCTCTGTGATTTGTCCCCCCACCCAAATAAAACTGTCTTTATAAATTCAGTTTAAAATTCTTGGCCGCGCTCTTATTGAGCCGTTTCCTCGCGCTTTTCCTTTGCCGTATCTTCTTGAATTATAAGTTCAAGTTATTTTCCCCAAACCGCAGGTCATGGCGACATGTTAAGTGCTGTTCATTGCATCCGGCTCTGCAATCATACTATTTATATGTGCTGTTGAGCGCTCAGCCTTCGAACGCTAAGGAAAAAGTACTAGAAATTCCGACTTATTGGGACGCGTCTATTTAGGTCAGGCTAATTTCCCAAGAAAAAGAAGAAATTTACAGTAATAATATAGTTTATGCTGTAAGATAAACTAAAACCCCTCTTAAACATTGAAATGTAAAATTTGACAGCAGATAAGATCCATTCGGCCCACTTAGTCTGCCCATCCTTCCTGATGTAAAGGCCATGCGCACGGTATTAACACCTACCACTTCTGCTGGGAGGCAGTTTCATTTATCAACCACCCTCTCAGTAAACCCAAAACATCCTTAGATTAAGTCTATAGTGGTTTATGATCACACTCGTGTACTTTTATGATAATTAAAGTGTCCTCAGACACCCCTTTCCCCACTTCAGAGCTTCTTAGCCATGTCCCATGCATGGTCAGGAAGGTTGGCCCGTCTAATATCTGGAACACCGTATTACCAAACTGTAAACGCCGGCGAGGCTTGTATTACACCGTATAGTAAACGGTTTATAGTGTAGTAAATGTTTTATAGCAGATGGTGGAAGCCATTCGAGGTCAACAAATTTCCATAGAGAGTGAGATCCCCCGTAGGTCGTTCGGGATTCTAACAATGGCTTGCTTCACGAAACTACCCTCAGAATTCTGTGACCCGGTCCGCCTAACCATAAATACTACGGAATTCAGCTTTTAGCATTTTTTTTTTACTGTAAAAAGCACCCACTACATCCACGTCCTGCCAATATAACCTCACGGAATTTCAGGAAGCTACTGATGCATAACTTTCTCTTCCTGAAATAATACCCTTATTGATATTCCGAATGAACTCATGCTTTTTACCCGGATCTACTCCCACTATGTTTCCTTATAGGAATCCCTGCGGATCCATCATTTTCTATTATGTCCATAGATCCATAGATTAGGCTTAAATAACGGTATTATGTTAGGCTCCTGCCGTTCCTCTGGGATGTCCCATGACCTACGCCAACCTCTACAGCATGTCTACTGTGTCTTATTTCATAATTATACGTCTTATGTCATGCTGCTCCAACGGATTTCGTCTGAAGTATAGCCACAATTCCGACGCTGGATTGTGAGCAAAAGCTAGTGTGTCATGAATGAGTCTTTTTTTTAGTCATCTGTTCAAAGAGAGAGAAAAAAGAAAGAATAAAAAAAACCACATTTATAAATCATAGAACAACTTGAATTGTAACATCTGAATTATTTGGGGAAATAATTAAAAAACCCGAATATTTTGTAAAGTATTTTATCCTGTTTAAAATTAGAACTTGTAACATGTAACATTTTTTAAGAACACTGCCGCTGACCGCACAGCTGTGTTCACACCTGGGAGCTTCAGAGAATGGGCTGGCTTTAACTTTTTCTCTTCTGGGGGAGTGGCTTTGTGAGGGGGGTGGGGCTTGCCGCATACGAGGACAGGTCTAGCGGCTCAAGGGGCGTGACTAGCTGTCGGAGGGTTGTGGCTAGCCATACAATTTTGGTAAATTTGGCGATTGGTAGACAAAAGCGAAGCAAAAAGCTCAGAATTTTCATCCAAAATTTGCGGGCCCATTCACTTACACACGCTCACTCACTCTCATTCCTTATTCACATTCTCTTACACTTTCTCATTGTTTCCCTACCTTCTCTGCCGACCACTTCTGCTTCTGCTGACCACTTCCGTTAGCACATCTTCTTGTTCTTCATCCTCTGTCTTCTATATTCGCTCATTCATCGTCTCTCTTCCAGCAGAAGTGGTCAACAGAGAAGGTAGGGAAACATTTGGAGAGCATGAGAGAGAACGAGCATGTGAGATAGTGAGTGAAAGTGTGAGAGAATGAATGAGAGCGAATGTAGGCACCGGTCAATAAATTTCATTCTCAAATAAAAAATGCCCCCTGATTTTCGTCCGAACTGAATGGGCAGGGAATGTAGTTTGTTGCCCAAAAGTGAATGGGCCAAAAATGAACCAAATAATTATTGGCCCATTTACAAGTGAGGTCTCTGCATCTTTATTGTTGTCTATGCCTGCCTATTACAAATTTAGGTTACTCACCAGGTTACTGCATTCTGAGCAGTGTGAACCTGAAAAACTTTTATTTTTGTGCCCAGAAAAAATTACATGAGGCCCTGAGCGTTTGATGTAACTTTTTGCTTTCAAGCCAGAGTTTTCTTTTGAGTTTGTTTTTTGAGTATTGCCATCAGTTGAACCGTGGTGTCTTGCCTAAGGCTAGAGTTAGGAGGATGAGTTTTTTTTTTACCGTGGGACAATTCACGATTACTTCATCACTTTTTACTTTTCAGGAAACTTTGAATATCATACGGCGATTCTGCTTATTTCTCGAAAACATTGAATGTGTTGGGACGGAAGCACCATGGCAAATGTTAACAAGACAGCCCACCAAAGCTATGGGCAGAAAGAGTTTTCTCCACAAAATTGTCCATGGGGCAGAATGTTTTCTTAATTTTTTTAACCCCTTAATGACAAAGCCCGTACATGTACGGGCTCAAGATGCATTGTTTTCAATGGGTTTAGGGACCGACCATTGTCCTTAAGGGGTTAATATTTGCAAACCCACCTCTACTTTGTTTGTGCTCCTGATTCCAGCATACTGTTTCACACTGACCTTTAATGATTTAAACCAAAAGTGATAACATCAGAAGCAAACAATATTGTTAATAATACACTTATGGAGACAGAGATGAACAGCAATTGCAGTCGGAAATGTTGACGTAGACCACCACAATCCAGGCTCTCATGGATGAACTGGAATATTTCGAAAATAAAAGTAGGATAAATTTGTGTTTTGTGAGTTTTCTTTGATTAATAAAATCATCACATCGCTGGAAATCTTGCAGACCTGGTGGCCAAAAGCCCTTTCTGTAGAATTCAGCCGAGCCACCGCTCATTGGAAGATCCCAATAATCGTGGTCAGGGTGCCAACTGTCCTCCTCATCGGGGGATTCTGGGACTTTTCAAGGCAAAACTATGATCCTTCGATCTTATCATCTGACTTTTATTATGAGGACCAAAAGATTATTTTTTTTTCTTTTAATTTTTGGATATTTTTTGTTGGGTCATGGTGGTGGCAGAAAGAAATACCTGGGAGACCTCAAGTTACCCAAAGTGTAAGAATTAGTTGTTTTTATTTTTCGGGTAAAGCTTATCTTATCTTATCTTGCTTATCTTTCTGTTTCCAGTATTTTGGAAACCCCAGTTTTTTTGGAATATGAATTTATGGTGTGATGTCGGGAAGCTTTAGGTATCATTGTCCTTCTACTTTACAGATTTCAGACAGCTTTTTGGTTCATGACTTCGGTGTCCAAGTTCAGAAGAGTTTAACCTTCTGAGAATTAGTCTTGCAAAGCGTTGGGTTTTTCACACCTCGCTCACACGCGGGGTTTTCTTTTCTTTTTCTTTTTTTTTAGAAGTGTCTTCACACTGGATTAGTTTCACGGAAGAGGTTGTGAATTGCCCTGTAAAGCAATCTACCACCATACACTTTACAGGGTCAATTATCCATGCATGATAAAACAAGCGGAATTCGCCGGCTGGTGAAATACTATGGGAAAATGAACGTGTACAAAATCGCAGATTAACACCAAGCGATGTCGCCGACCATTATCATGGATCGTGTCATTCTACATTCTCTACATTTTTTTTTTTAGTTGAGTTCAGCTCGTTTTTTACATAGCGAGTAATACCATCCATCAGCATTATGACACGTTACACGTTGTACGTCACGCGTGGCATAGAACGGCGACTGCTTACTGTAAGAATTTGACGCTGTAAGAGTAGGTACGTTACAGCTCTATCTGGGAGCTGTTTAAGAGACTTCACATTTTTGTACCATGCCTTTTTATTTTGGGGGGAATTGAGGCTGTTTATGGTCAGTAGTAGAAGCCACGACTGAGAATAGCTGGGGGGGGGGGTTGTCGATGCCCCCTCAAAGATAAATCGTTAAGCTAATTTGCTATTTACCGTGCAGCTTCAACATTCTCAAAGCTGTCCCAAACGGAATCTCCATTGAGATAAGCGGCTGGCCTAGGGCTGCCCTATGGCGATGTGCTGTGATGGTCCCTAACTGGACCATGGAGCACCGGCGCGCCCAGGAGCCCGGTCACCCAATAGGGTTGTGCGGTAACTTTATGTGATGGTGTAAAATAAACTATATGTTAAAGAGGTGAAGAGAGATACAACAAGATTTATATTATAAACCCACCTAATGTGTTTACCGAGGAAGCATTTGAACTTCCTGCTTTCAGGACGTCCATGATTATCCCCCCCCCCCCATTATTATCTCTCTCATCCTGCTGTGAAGTTGCTGATTGCTGTTGATTGATTCAGGCAGCCTTTGTGAAGGTGGGGGAGGAGAACAGAAATCCGAGCTTCCTTTTAAAATGATCATCGAAATTCTGTATCCACCCTAGAAGATGAGTTTGAACGTCCAGTAAGTTATATTTATGGAACTGACGTAATTTGGTTCGATTTTTCTGTTGGCTACTTTTGTGATTTTTCGCATAGGTAGCCACGGGGAAAAAAAAAAAAGTGATCGTGTGTTAAACTAATCGACTTTGTAGCCCCCCCCCCTGAAGGAATTTGGCAGGAATGTAACCCAAATGGGACAAACTCAGTTTTAATACTTTTATATTTTTCAATCTACATTTTATTGGGCATTTGGAAACGGAGCCAAATCTGGAGCCGCCTCAGCCCGACTGCCCTTACACAGCTCCGAAAGAACGAACGATTTTGATGTTTCTAACAGATTTACTGAAAGTGATGCAAAATGCACCAAATTCCAATAATGAGGGGGGGGGGGGGGTTTTTTTTTTCACATTTCCAGATGTTGCCATATGTTACAGAGGCCAGGGGTGTGGGAAAATCTTGCAACATTGGAAAGACTTGCAAAGTATAAGTCAGTGGGGAGGTGGATAGAACTAAGCATGTCTCTTAGAATTCAAATAAATTCGAATCAAAATGCCACTAAAATAATAATAATAATAATAATAATAATAATAAAACACCTTTGGCTTGTTTTGAAGAGCAGGCAAACTAGAGGAGAGGGCAGGTAACTGCCTCTTGGGCTTCTTTAAATTAAAGCATTAGGGCCACTGCCTGAAAACTTTTTCTGTGTGCTTTACTTGTAATACCGCAAACAGCCAACGGGGACACTAGAGTAGCAAATCCGTCAAACAGCATTTACGCAATGGCTAGATCCATTCTGTGCTCTTTAATACAAGGCAATTTCAAAAAAGGAAATCAGGATATGCGACGGTTATCTGCTCTTTTTATTAAGTGAACAGATTTCCCAGAAAACGTTTGAAGTATGAGTTATTTTTGGCTTATGATAGCTTATACTTAATATATATATATGTATCATTATCGATAATAAATCTTTAGGGAGAAGGCACTGAAATATTATAGTACGGGCAACATGAGAATATGACGTTCTTCGCAGAAAAAGAAGCAGTACTTCAGATATGCCTATACATTTATTTCACCCCAGGAATTCTCTAAAGCTTTTTGTGAGGCAACACGGGGAGCAAATGCATTATATGGTAATCTGTAACCCTCGGAACTCCAAAGATTTAACTCTTTGAGGTCTACCCATACGGTCCTTAATGCTTTATTGTATCTTTGATCACGACACTGCAAGGTCTCGCCTCATTCAAGGAAATGAGCCTGTTCTGCAGCTGGACCTTTTGATGACATCATGCTTTTTTTCAAGGGCAAAGCTGTGACACCAAAATCCGAAACTGGCTCTTCTCACAAGAGAAACCCACCAGAGGAGGATTTATGAAGGATTTATGAGGGGTGCTGCCTTAGGCTTGACATACAGCACATAATCAAGTGCTCCCCCAGGGTCCCATGATAACCCCCTACTTTGCTTTTACCTTGCCAAGGTGGACTCCCCTTCTGATGCTTAATAGCCCCCTCTAGTGGCCAGGGTGTAAGTTGCATGGTGAGGAAGCAGGTAAGACGAATCTACATTGGCACAAATCTCTACTATATATTTATATATATAGGAGAGACTTGTTGAAGTCAAAAAATTGTGGTCCCAATCATAGCAAAAGCAATGCATAAATATTGTATGTTTTTTAGGGAATTCTTCCCAGTTTGCGTTCTAATACACCATTTTCTCTTTGTTTTCCTATATCAGTAGCTGTATGATGTTCACAATACTAGTATTTATTTATTCATTGGAACCATTGCACAATATTACTTATTGAGAACATTTCGAGATTTTAAGCTTAGTTGATCAAGGCACTTTTCTTTCCGTAACTACACATTTTTATGTGATACGCTGCATTAAATGTCTAATTTTCCCATATTACATCGCTGCAGAATATGATGGCGCTATATAAATCAATAAATAATAACATGTACGTCACGCTTTGTTTTATTCTGTGTTTAGGGGGTTTTTTTGTATTGAGAAGGAACATTTTGCCCTTAATTATACAGCAAAGCGCAGCAGATTCCGTAACGCTGTTAAAGACAACATTTACATAAAAAATATAAAAAAATGGACAATAATGTTAACACACGTTCAGGCGGAGATGGGGCCCAGAAGCTTACGATCTATTAGATCAGTCGACTAAGAGTAGAACCCCAGGACTCCTGAAATAAAAAAAGGCCTTTTAAAGTTCTGTAACGGTTTAACTCTTTCCGCTAGCAACAGAAAACCACTAGTATAGAACCAAATTCGTGCAGAACTTACCAATTTTTACCCTAAAAAAAAAATTCCAGCTGCGACAAACAGTAAAATTCCTCATTAAAAACATGTCAACTTTAACTTAATTTCTGGTTCTGCCAAATCTTTAAGACAGATGGGGTGGGATGTGAGCGTTATGGTAATACTATCGCTTGTCAAGCAGGTATTTGCTCATTCAAGTTCAGCAAATGCTCTTATATCGTTACCTTCGAATCTCCTTTGAAGCGGACCAAGGAAATCCTTTGTGTCTTGCTGGGAAGTGAAATAAGTAAAACCTGTTTGACAGCTGGAGGAAAACATCCTTCAACACCTTACTATTGCCACCAACAGCTAACCTTTCACATCTGATTTTTTTTTTTTCATTATTATTATTATTTGAGCAAAAAAAAAAGACATATATTTCCAGCAAATTCTTGGTTGAAAGTTGACTGTAGAAAGAAAAAAAATTGCGGAATAATAATATTTAAAAAAAAATAAAATAACCATATAAAATGCCATAAGCCTATATAGAGGGCAAATAATTATCCACGTGAAAAAAATCATTGAAATTATGTTTCTATTTCAATAATTTAGTATCTGCACAGACGCGAACGTCTAAAAACTGGTAAAACATCAACTTTTTTTTTGTGGGGATAAAAAAAGAAACTTCTAATGTTGAAACTATCGGATTTTGCCAAACTTTAGGTGAAATATCATGAATAAATGAAGCTATTTTTTATATTTTGCTATATGTTTTTTTTGTTATTTTTTTTTTTACATATTTTGAGATGATTAGCCTTAGTAAAATATATATAAAAAAAACCGTGCCAGCGTGGATTTTGTCATATCGTCTTCTGCTAGCGTGGATTTAAATGGATGTACACATGTGCTTGACTATTCATTCAAGACCAGGGACTGCTGCGTTTTCTGTACTTAAAGCCATTTAACCCCTTAAGGACAATGAGCCCGTACATGTACGGGCTTTGTCATTAAGGGGTTAATCTTTGGGACGGTGGTTATTATGTAGACTAAACCTCTGTGCTCCGCTATTCTAGGTCCAGCTTCTTATGTTCTGCTGAATCTTCAATAGATTCAGGTCTTCAATAGGTTACCTTCTGGTCCAACGACGTATCTGACGTACATCAATACCTTTCCCCGAGACCCGTTTTAAGCTGAACGTGTGGCCGATTATTACATATCGTCGTGGGACATCAATAAGTACAACACTTGCGTATATGCCGGGTATAAGCCCAAAAAGAAGTGACCTGGTACTTTATTATTATTATTTTTATCGTTATTCTTTATTTTAGAAAATAATCTGTGATTGCAGCAATTTTCAACTCCACAACCTTTCCGTCATCTACAAGATGTCATCATGATGTAATCATCGTGAAGTAATGATGGTCATTATGCAGTAGTAACTAGAAAACCCAGTTGAAAGATACGCTTGTGTTAAGAGTTCCTGAATATGTGGGTCTTCATTCCAAACCCTGATAATCTCCTTTCCCATCTGACACGTTACAAATGACAAAGATAATGACTCCGTGTTCCGTGCCATCGCGGTGAGCGATATTTTAAGAACACGAGGTTTTTTGTTTTTTGTTCCCTCGGTCATTAGGAACTCGTTGCTTCACTGCTCAGTTGTGTGCTTGTTGACACGTTGTACGTTTTCACCCTCATATACCTCCTTAAATAACAGCAGATGAGAATTCTGATGGTTATCGTTCCTACCGGTCCGAAACACCGCATTCTTCTCTACTAAGTCGTAGTTACGCTCTACAAAAACATCCACATACTTTTGCCCAATACCATGAGTGATCTGCTGTTTTGTATCATCAACAACCTTAGATCCCAGGATAATGGTTTCTTCTGCACCTTATTTTTTTAGTGCATCTCTCCAATCAAGACGGTGGCTGAACCAGTTGGTGTTCTTCATCAACCATTGATTTTGCTTTATTTGCTTACATGTGCGTGTTGTCCTCTTTCAAGGGTTGAAAGCTCCATTTATCTTGTCGCTTACCAGAAGACATCTGTAAGAATGAGTAGACTGTCAACGTGGACTCCCAAACTCTCCTTTCTTTCAGGCTCATGAGTTACCTTTTCCTTTAAGACGTCCGATCCGTGTTTAATTGTTGCTTCTTTAATAAAATACAATTCTTTTTGCTCTCAAACTTTCTTCTGATCTTCTTTAATCATCGACTTTTACCTTTTTCAATTGTATTGCACATTGTTGCTCTCTGATCAGTCTAGAAGACCTCAACATTCTACTCAGGTTCTTACTCAACGTCAACCAACTGGAGATGTAATCAACAAATGAATAATCATGAGAATTCTATGATAAGCGGTTACGATGGCTACTCTGTTACCTGGATCTTTACGACACATTCTATGGGTCCATGAAGTATGTTACTCCATGAAGTGTTAACGTTGGGGAAGTGACAGGTTCTTCAATGGCTCTACAGCTTGCTAGTTCATACACACAAGGTGATTCACCAATTCACGTCTAGAGAAAGCAGCAATTATGTCGGTACTATATCAGATCAAACATTTCATTGATACAACATTGTCAAGCTTGTAAAGATTTGAAAGGAGCTATGAAGCGATTCCCAAGCAGCTGTTGTGTCATAGCTCTACCGTTGCTTATTTAACGTGAAAGTTAGTTATGAGTACACGTTTTCGCCTATTTTGCATGATTTACCACCTAAAAACAAATATGAATTTGTTTCAACTGATGAAAGTTGATAACTTAAATTCACATTGAAAATGTGGCATGCTTCGAATGCCATTCATTCTCCTTATGCGTTCCAAGTTTATTTTCATTCTGAGACACGCGCGACGGCAACATTCACTCAATAGAGCGTCGGCTGAACTGGCACATTTCGTAATGTTTTGTGATAAAGAGATAGAGAGAGAGGAGAAAAGCGGGTTTCAGCAGAAATATGCTGGGAGTGGAATGATAAAAGGAGATCTTGAAAGAACTTTATAAAAATAAAAGGAGCTAAGAGGTGTAGAGGAGAGAGAGACACCGGATGGAAATGAAATGGTGGGTAACGTGGGAAGGGAAGATCAAGAAGTGATTGGGCGATACCACATAAAGCATATGTGATACGTTAGTCATCTCTCTAATTTAACTATACATTATATAGGGTTAGATCAGCGATTCGTTCAGAAGGATATATATTTACAGACCAAAATTGGGGTACTTTGACATAGTGGGGGGGGGCTAAGCAATATATGGCCATATAGTATGACGGAATCCCCAATGTTATGGAATCTAAACTGTAACCACTATACGGGCAAATTAGTTTTTTGTAAGGCCTTGACAATTTAGTTAACAGACGCTAAAATCTCATTTGAGAATAACGTTTACATTGAAAGAGAGGCCTTGTCCGTCATTAAATATGCTTTTTGAGGGTTAAACCAGATTCTGCAAGGAAACGCTGCCTGGACAATTTGTCTTGTGGGATATTTTTAAACGGAATGCAAAGCACTGAATATGAAATTTAAGTAACTTCACACAAATCTAGAGAAATCCAATAATCTATAGAAGAGCGTATCCTTTTAATCTCTTCCAGTTATTATAAAAATGCTTGCGTGGAAATATGGTAACTTCACAGAGATCGAAAACCTGTTTTCTGCTGTCATTTCTGAGCCCTGCGGTAATTGAGTTGGATTTTGACCAGTATGTTCCTGAGTGTGAGCGCTTTATCCGAACGGAAAGAGACGGCAAAAGAAAGGCCGTCTTCAAGGGCAAATTAGGAAGCTATTGAAGGCGCGTAGAAACATCCCAACCTACGGATTTCCGCTCCTATTAACCCCTGCGATGCTCCGTAGATAACAGGGGCAGAAATCCGTAAGTTCGCCGTCAGGAGTTAAAGACCTTTAATTCTTGTAGAGAGGACGCAGGCCAAGTTGTGCCGTCAGGAGTTAAAGGGCCATGCAAGCGACTCTATTGGTCGCCAGCAGGGACCTCCTCTGGCATCTACTAATTGGAGTCGCCCACACAGCCCTTTAATTCGTGACGGCGCAACTTGGCCTGGGGAGGCCATTGTCTCTATTGGCCGTTTGTACGGACCTTTAACTCTTGGATCGGGGAGACCAGTGTGTCACCTTTCGCCGGCGGGTCTGTCCGGGGGGCTCCGCTGCTGCCGTGCGTCCATCTCGCTGCCTCGGGTGGGGGCGTCCTCCATGGTGCCCACCGTCGGGTCCTCCAGCGCTGCTCTCCGCCGGGGATCACCCTCTTCGCCGTCCTCGGCCGTCGGTCTCTCCTGCCGGGGGTCTGCGGCGGAGGTCCTGGAGAGGTTCTTCTCCCGTCCTCGGTGTGCTGGAAGTGCGCACACGTGCACGCCGTCATGGCGGCCGGGAATCCCATACCCGGCAACAGTGTACGTCATGATAGGGGGCGGGTCCTCCACTATTTATGTGATTGGCTAATTATTTGCTGCAGCTGTTTGGCACCAAATTAAAACCCCCTGCTCACTCTAATCTGAGCCCTTGTGTGGTACAAACGTTATCACTGTCTCAGTGTGCTATATTCTGATTTACTGGTTTTCTGACTCCTGCTTTGTTCCTGACTACTCTCTGATCGCCTCCTGGATTGACTTCGGATTGCTTTTGGACTTTGCCTGTTTGCTGCCTGCCTCGACCTTGGACTGTGACCTGTTTATGCTATTGGAACTTTCCTGCTGTTGTCCCGCTATTCCTCCTATAACTACTCGTCCTGATAGCTCACCATTCTGCAAATGGGACCCGTCTCTCGTCGGATGTGTATGTTAAATGTTTTTTGGGAGGCTTTATTATTGGGAATTTCCCCCCTAAGATTGAAGGTCCAACAGCCAACACCCATTAACAAGCTCACGGCCAAGTTTATCCCAAAAAACTGAGGTCAACGGTGTCTTGACGCAACTAAACTTGGCAGGACGACAGAGCAGCTCATCAATTTCTGAGAAGTGGAGATTTAGTTTGGTACCATGCGTGTATTTCTTGCATCGCATCGCTGTTATCGAGATAACAACCACAAAATAACGTTTCACAATGCTTCCCTTGAATTTCTGAGTCATGCCTGGGTTTAAGACGATTTCCCTGCAGTTAGCTGGAAAATATTTCCGTTATTGAGAATTATTTGAAAATGTAATCGTGCGCTGCCTGAATCTGTCTTTAAACAATAAAGGGATTATTATTGAGTGAATTCCGTGATGTAAATTATCTAACTGAACATTCCAAGACAGAACTGCGGTGAAGCATTAGGTAAAATGGAATACGTAACCCTCTTTTTGATCCATAGACTCACGGAGAATAAATCCGGTATTAAGATAACCCCTTCATGCCTTCAAGCCAAATGCCCCTGCTGATTGTACCGTTCAGGGCATTATTATGGTGATAATGGCATTTTTCACATTTTGCCAGAATCATTCTTTATAAAGAATCCCCAATGAGCAGTGATATATCCTGGCCTAGGACTGCCGGTCCGGGGGGGGGGGGGTCTGCAAAACCAGGAGGTTGATTGCCCCTAGGGGTAATTAGGGGTAATCAGGCTCCGTGGTGTGCGGCTCCTCAATGGGCCGGATACAGGACAGATCTCTGATCTCTCCAACTGGCCCATTTATACTATGGAGGCTGTGCCGAGCCAGAACCATAGACTATACTGTGCGCCTTTGAGACACGGAGCTCCTGGGTAAGACGGGGTGAACCCTGGGGTATGGGGCTTCCTTAATGACCCAGACTATAAAGATAGGAGCGCCGTCCTGGGCCAGGCCGCGGCCAGCGCCAACCCAGAATACACCACGGCCACTGAGTGCTTTTAATGATCTCACATTGTTTTGACTGCAAATTCTACGCCCATTTATAATTTGGATTTTAGAGGAAAATACCTGCTGTGTTGGCCACTTTTTAGGACGAGAGAAGAGAGGAGTTTTTTTTTGTTTTGGACCATGTGAGAATAAAAATATTTTTTTATCTTATCAGGGTCAGAGAAGAGCAATTTGGCCCATTTAGCCACAAATCTTACCTTATATTTAATAATATTCTTACTTTTATTAGTTGTACGCCATATTGGTCAGAAAAAAAAAAATATCCAACGTCGCCATATTCTATTGGAATTCCATGCCATTTTTTTTTTTATTTAACAATAATGTTTAATTCTTTCAATACCGTTTTAAATGCATTCAGGGATTAATAGGTGCCATTTTTGATATTACACCTCCTCCTACAGTCCACGGTGTGCTTAGTCGGAGGCTTCTGGGCCAAGAGGTTGTGGAAGGTGTTTTCCATCTTGAATGAAGTCCGTCTGCCTGAATGTCTACTGACCTTTGTCTCCGCGCGTGCTTGTCCAAGAGGTTGTTGGTTAATCTAAGCGAGATAGCATTGTGTGGAGTGTTTGCGTATCAGTGGCATCTCGTTGGGTCACTTATTGGGCCGGGCGATTGGTAGAGCCAATCTTCCCATGGTGGGAACAGGTAGAACGGGTTTGTGTAGAAGGCAGGTTGTTCAGACAATGTCCTACTCCACTCCCAGATCCATCCATCTCCCGTGAATCGACGTCCCTGTCAGGGTTTCCTTTGCCCTGATAATTTTGGTGAAATGTATGTTTATAGAGTGGGTGGTCTGGACTCCTGACCTGTTTACTAAAGAAACAAAGGGCAACTTTTTTTTTTTTTTTTTTTTAGTCTGTTAATGTTCTTTGTAAGAAACTGACCTTCAGCAAATACAATGGAAATATGAACAAATAACAGGTAATGCCTCTCTATAAATTCCCAAATCGGGGGATTTTCTTTCAACATTCCTTTACGCAGGTGACAGGGCTTATCTCGCCTCTTCTAATGGTTCGGATTACTTCACCCGACTACATTAAACTATGCTGATATTTAACAAAGTCATGCCATCATTTGGGCTGTTTTAATAACTGGCAACAAGCAATTTATTTTTTAGATTAATTGAGTAATAATAATAATAATAATTATTATTAATTATTATTATTATGCAATTACATCTGAAAATATTTATAAAATATGATTGTTTTGCTGAGTTTCCCAACAAAATACATAGGAATAAATAAAACAAATAAAAAAATGTATTTTTTAAAAAGCTTTGTTTACATTTTTTTACATAATTTTCATTTATTAATTTCATGGATGTGTGTTTGCATGGTAATATTTCCCAAAACATGTTTGCACAGAAACATAGAATTTGATGGCAAATAAGAACCAATCGGCCCGTCTAGTCTGCCTCTTTTTCCCGTCTTTACATTTATATCTAACCTTAATCAAGTCAGAATTTCCATTTTGTGTTAGCCTCTACCACTTCTGCTGTGAGGCTGTTCCATTTATCCACCCTCCTCTTGGTTAAACATTGTATCAACACATTACAACGCATACATTGTATCAACACATTACAACAAAGCTCTAACGAGATCTAAAAACAATAGAGTGGGACTGGTCTATAATTGGTTTCATTTATTTCATACAATCGTATGACCTCACTGTCTGTGCTTTTGTTCAGGGATTTCAGGACACCATGCCCAGGACGGAAGCCAGACAGAACACATTAATTGTCACCGTCGAACATGCCAGTCGAATTAACATTCCCTCCCCCATCAATAAAAACGCACGCTGGACGAGGTAAGAAGAAGCAGGAAAATGTGACAATTTGCGATGTCATTCCAGTAAACAAAAACAGAATGTTTTTGTATTCAAAATACTTTATTAACAAACACTGTAAGGACTTATAAATATATAACTTTTACTTATTAGCGGAAAGCGCCGTGGCATTGTGTAAGCATTTCAGTGCCAGAGAGGTAGTGCAATACGCTTCATCGTTTGATGACATCATAAAATATACTAAGGTGAGCAGGAGATGTAATAAAGGAGCTGTTCCACTTACTTAACCATTCCTAGTTCTGTTGAATAACCTGTCCACATCCCAGAACTAATTCTTTAATGAATAAATGTTTTATTTATTTATTTTTAGGGAATACTTAATTGTCACATGGTATACAAATAAGAACTGATTGGTCCTTAGCATAGAAACTTAAAAAAAATGATCTTAAATGTTCTTATGTGATTAAACTTAAGGGAAAAAGAGTAAAATGTCAGATTTGCTAAAGTTTATTTGCTCCACATGGCGCAGAAAATAGTTACTGTTTTGTCCAGGCGGAACGGCACATTTGAAAGAGATGAAAACTATTGTAAACGACCTCGAAAAACTTAAGGCACGGCCGTCAACGGTGAAAGAACGCGAAGAACAAAAGGTTTATTGAACGAGTTCATTTCCCATGTTTAGAATGCACTTATCTGTTTGCAGAATAATTATAACATTTATTTGCTTGATTAACGGCCATGCGGAGACAAAGCTGATAAAACGAATGCAGAACGTTCACCGATTGTGGAATATCAACTTTTATAAAGTCAATATATACAGAGTACGGAGATTACGTAATCATCAAAACCATGTTCTGCGATGGAGGCACAGAAAACATCCGGCCGCAATCTAAAATTCGCCCTTTCCACCCAGATCACCATCATTTTTTGAGCTCCTTGGCCAGTGATACCGGCTATGTTCCTTACATTGAACTATACATAATACAGGGTCGTCCTTTCCTGCAGGCTCACCAGCCCTTCGTAATGCCTCTAAAAGTCATGGGATCGAAACATTCAACTCTCCCCATAACTCTCCCCACCATCTCTCGCTTCAGGGAACACGCAGCACATCCAGAGTGACCTTAAAATGCTCGGTAATTGGAGTTTTCTACAATTACACTGCTTTCAGAAAGAGATATTATCGTTTATATGGCCAGGCTAGACACAGCATTAGGTCCCTGTAACCATACCGGGGAACTTCCCCTGGGATCTCCGGGTTCTCCGGCGGTTCTCCGGGTCATGACCCGAATCCTCTGGGTCTTGGGAGTGGGGTCTTGACACGCCCCGCTCCCCGCCAATTTTCCCTTTAAATGGGGGTGTTTCCCATCAGCGGAAACGCCCCCAATGTCAGCAGGAACTCCCACTGACATGAGTGGAACTGCCCATTGGCGTCAGTGGGAACGCCGACCGACGTCACAGGACCGCCCACTGACATCACGGGATCTCCCACCAACATCAGCAGGACCACCCATTGACGTCAGTGGGCAGTCCTGGCCGCGTCCTGCAAGGGAAGGCTCCGGGTAGCCGGAGCTCAGACGTTCCCAGGTATGCCTATAACTTAAGCATGTCACCCACACACTAAAATATTTATTGTGGGTATTAAATACACCCCCCTTATTTTAAACATATGTGATTTTTGTCCATATTAATTATTTTTATTATTATTTATTGTTTTATATAGCGCCATCATATTCCACAGCGCTGTAATATTGTATACCTCCATGCAAGGGGATTTACAACAACGGGCATCTCGTCGGGAGTGTGATAGTTCATTGTAAGCACACACTTGTTCCTTAATCAGGACTGTCTTGTTGATTCCGGGGCATTTGGGAGGTATGGAATAGTACAAAACACATTTATAAATACAATTGCATCTACTCTGCTTTATGAGTCGAATATTCTCTTAACTCATTCACATATTGAATATTACATCCCCCTTTGCCCCTAGCAGAGTGTAAGCCTGCCTGCCTGCCTCCCTGTCTTCCTGCCTGCCTGCCTGCCTGCCTCTATTTTTGTCTCTCCTAAGTCGTCATAAAGCAGCCGCAAAATATGTAACAGCCATTTGAAACCATCTAGTAATATTCACCAGATGTTCTTTGCTCTGGAATTCACACACAGTGTTCCAGCGCCTCAGTAACCCCCACGCGTTTTGGTGCCTTAAAGACCGACTGTACTACCAAAGAACCCTTGTGAAACTTGAAGAAAGGTCTGATTGATACAGTGCATTACATAATACTCAGCGGCGGACGCTCTCAGCACGGATTACTCAGCAGGACTCGCAAGTAACGTTACTCGAAACATTGGTTTGGCCGGCAGCTAGCGCGTTACGGTTTTTGTTAAAATTCATAATTATATTTGTACATCAAAGTAGATTTTCTTTTTAAGTTATTACATGAACAAATAAAATAGAATAAAGCACTCGAAAATTGTATTGATACCATTTATTTCAAATCTCTTTAGGGGGGGGGGAGTCCTAAAAAAAGAGGGGGGCATCAGGAAAGAGAGACCCAAATCACACTGAACGGGCATATAAAGTTGGGTGGTTTTTAAAGGTGTGAGCCCCAATGTAGCCAATCACTAATATTATTATTAGTATTATTAATATTAGCTTTTATTTACAAAGAAAAGATATTTTGTGTCAAGACGCGCAGGCAGCTGCAAGGTATCAATGTATGAAAATGATCCAAAACCTTGAGTAATGACAAATAGGCCGAATTCCTTTTGCGCCAACAACGAAGGTCTTAAATTATCCTAAACAAACTTAAGAGTTTACGGACTCACACAGCACCAGTGTACCCGTTGCCAATGGCGTAAAAATACATAAGGAATTACTTGTATATGTATCACGACGGCCGCCATGCTTTACTTGTGGCTTTAAACTATTTGATGTACCAGTGGAAACATATTCTGTGCTAAGAAGAACCCATTAATTATTGGGATGAATAATAAACAGTAGTTGAAGGCCAAGTCGTCTAAGCCACAAAGGCAAACAAGTTTTTATTTTTCAGAAATTGAGGAGAATTAAACTACCCGGTAGATCCGATGAATCAAAAGTGGAGACGGCCTTGGCTTCCCCACATGTAGATCAAAGCCACACTCGCGATGCTAAGGTATCATTTTGGGTATGACACAAAATCCTGGGGCCCCGTGCAAGCTCTTCCCCAAGCACTGATCCTGCTTTGGATCCAAATGATTGTGTTTTGGAAACATGAATTTATCACTCATTTATGTGCACTTATATTATAGGGTACATAAACATATTACGCTTAAAATATGAGCCAATGCTATGTTAACAAATGGCCTCGCAATAAAATATATGACATCATTAGGTCAGTTTCAAAGATTCCCTTCTGCACAAAGAAGCATTGGGGCCCCTAAGAGCTGTTGAAGTCAGGCAAGGTCCAACCAAGCAAATTAAGGTCTGGTCTAAAAGCGCGGGTCGGACAAGCCGAGGTCAATAGTCTCACAAGCGGCAACTTCAAAGCACAAAACAAGAGTGAGGTCAAGAATGGGATCGCTTCAGGAAGCCACAAAACAACTGAGGAGAACACACTGGCTGGTTTAAATGGTGCGCCAGAACCCAAAGAGAGGCAAGCCACACCCCAAGTGGGCGTCTCCAAGGAGGACAGTCTTTGGTGTCAGACATGGTGGCCGCAATGGTGACCAGGGCCTGTACTGATAGACTTGTATACTTTAATGACAGACACGGTGACCTTTTTGAGAAATAGTAGGCTTTCCCTCACTTTGTCCAAGTAAGAGCGTTTCCCAATATTTAGGAAATGCGCTGATTGTTATTACTATTATCTTTTATTTCTATAGCGCCAACAATTTCCGCAGCACTTCTCACAGTCCCTACATTCAAAGGGTCCGACTAAACTAGAACCTACAGACTAAGACAAACCGATTCATTAGGTGACGAGGGTTCTGCCCCCAGCTGCCTTTACTAACGACATGGAGAATACCTCAGTATGCTTCTTCCAAATGCTCCGTATAACAGCCATCTAAATCGAAAGGAGTAGTAGCAGCCATTAGCCAATCATATTGATTGTGTCTGTACACTGATTGTGTCTGTACACCGATCATATGTGTGATTAGGTGCTGTGTTGGTGCGACCTCAACATGTGCAAGAAGCTTACATACTAATGCTTCCGGGTTTAGGTAGGGGCCAGTGATGACCTACGTGGTTAACTAAAGAGTACCTGCTCCAATTTGCATGCGGTCCGTGCAAAATACACTCTAACATGCATCACAAAAATACCTTTTTTCTGCAGTGTCCACTGTTTCCAAAGAGTCGGAAAGCTGTGTAGGGCAAAAATAAGAAATCCAATTATAATACACCCCATGAAGGACAATTGACTTCAATATTTATTTGTGGGACTTATTCACAGTAATCCCTTGCATAAGGAAAACAGATATTTTTACCTAGATCTGAGGTGTTGGAAATTCATTTTTCCAAAAATAAGTTTTTGATACCTGGGCAGTGTGCGTCTCTGATAAGAGGTCTTAAAATACACAACACAGGAGCTACAAAGTGACGCAAAATATCAGACAGAATATAGGGTCAGTAAACTGGAATTTACTCATTATAAATTCATGCTTCACACCTACAACTCTGCCCTCTCTCTTGCCAAACAGCTCTACTTCTCCACTCTCATATCCTCTCTTTCTTCCAACCCACGACGCCTTTTTTCTACTTTCAACTCCCTTCTCTGTCCCTCCACACCCACACCACAAACCTCTCTCACTGCCCAAGATCTTGCTACCCACTTCAAAGAGAAGATCGAGACTATTAGAAAAGACCTCTCTTCCTTACAACTCCCTCCTACACCACTCACCACCACCCTCTCTACTCCTACTATACTAACTGCCTTTTCCCCTACAACCGAAGAAGAGATAGCCACTCTTCTTTCTTCCACTCACCCAACAACCTGTCCCCTTGACCCCATCCCTTCACACCTCACAAAGTCTCTATGTCCATCCCTTGGTCCATCACTTACCCACCTATTTAATCTTTCTCTATCATCTGGATCTGTACCATCTGCCTTCAAGCATGCGCTAATCACACCAATTCTAAAGAATCCTTCCTCAGATCCCAGCTGTTTGACTAACTACCGCCCTATCTCTCTGCTTCCTTATACCTCTAAGCTGCTTGAACGGATTGTGTACAATCGCCTCACTAACTTCCTCTCCTCTAATTCCCTCCTTGACCCTCTACAGTCTGGTTTCAAACCCCTTCACTCTACTGAAACAGCTCTAACAAAAGTCTCCAATGACTTGCTCTCTGCCAAAGCTAAAGGTCACTACTCTATTCTAATACTACTGGATCTCTCTGCTGCTTTCGATACTGTTGATCACCACCTTCTTCTTGACTCACTTGCTTCTATAGGCATTCGAGATACAGCTCTCTCCTGGATCTCCTCATATCTGTCTAACCGTTCCTTCTCTGTCAACTTCTCTGGCAACACATCATCGCCCCTTCCACTTTCGGTTGGTGTCCCCCAAGGTTCAGTCCTTGGCCCTCTGCTGTTCTCTCTTTATACTTCCTCTCTTGGCAAACTAATCAACTCATTTGGCCTCCAGTATCATCTATATGCAGATGATACCCAAATCTACCTGTCTTCTCCTGATCTCTCTCCATCTCTCATGTCCCGGATCACCAGCTGCTTGTCTGCTATTTCTTCATGGATGTCACAACACTACCTGAAACTTAATCTTTCTAAAACGGAACTCATGATCTTCCCTCCCTCCATCTCCACTCCACTACCTGAATTCTCTATCACCATTAACAACACAACTATCTCTCCTACTAACCAGGCCCGATGCCTTGGGGTCATCCTTGACTCAAACCTCTCCTTCATCCCTCACATTCAGTCCCTCGCCAGATCCTGCCGCCTGCACCTAAAAAACATCTCTCGTATCCGCCCATTCCTCACCCAAGAATCCACAAAAACTCTGGTTCATTCACTTATCATTTCCCGTCTAGACTACTGCAACACTCTTCTGGTTGGCATTCCACTGTCTCGACTCTCTCCTCTACAGTCTATCCTAAATGCCGCTGCTAGGCTCATCTTCCTTGCACGTCGCTCCTCTTCTGCTTCCCCCCTCTGTGAAACCCTCCACTGGCTCCCGATTACCTTTAGAATTAAATTTAAGATCCTGGTACTGACATATAAGGCCATCCACAATACTGCTCCTCCGTACATTTCTGACCTCATTAGCAAATACTCTCCTACTCGATCCCTACGTTCCTCCCATGGGCTAAGGCTCTCCTCCTCACTCGTCACCTCTTCCTTTTCCCGTCTACAAGATTTCACTCGAGCTGCCCCATATCTCTGGAATCTGCTCCCAAGGAACCTTCAGAATTCACCCTCCCTCCTGACATTCAAGAAACATCTAAAAACCCACTTCTTCAGAGACGCATACCATCTTAGCTGCTAGAACATCCTTGTCATCGATACCCCCCCCACAATACCTCTCACCCTTCCTCTATGCCTTATGTTTGTCACCCCATTTTTCCCTCTAGATTGTAAGCTTGCGAGCAGGGCTCTCCACCAAATGTATCGGTTTGTCTTAGTCTTTCAATTCTTGTCTTGTCATATCCCTTGAATTTATGTATTGTATTAAGC
>VKOC01048885.1:0-23148 GCA_009364415.1 Spea multiplicata
ATGACATCCTCATTTTCTCATCAACTCTGTCTGAACATCGGGACCAGGTTAAACTGGTCCTCAAACGCCTACGCTCACATCATCTCTATGCTAAACTAGAGAAATGCCAATTCGAATCCTCCCGAGTAGAATTCCTGGGGTTCATTATCACGCCGGGGAGTCTACAAATGGATCCTAAGAAAGTGTCAGCAATACTGGAATGGCCGATACCCTCTGATAAAAAAGCGATCCAACGCTTCATCGGCTTCGCGAATTACTATCGCAAATTCATTCGAAATTTCTCTCACGTTATCGCACCCATCACGAGACTTACTCGCCAGTCCTCTCATTTCGCATGGACACCTGACGCTCAGAAGGCTTTTGACATCTTGAAACAGTATTTTACCACGGCTCCTATTCTCATCCAACCCAACGTTGCTGAACCCTTTTATGTGGAGGTAGACGCTTCGGATGTAGCCGTAGGAGCAATCTTGTCCCAGAACCATGGAGAAAAACAGAGTCTACACCCAGTAGCCTATTACTCTCGCAAACTCACCCCTTCAGAAATGAACTACAGTGTGGGGGATAGAGAATTGTTGGCCATCAAGCAGGCACTAGAAGCTTGGCGTCATCTTCTTGAAGGTACCATACACCCCGTGACGGTTTATACCGACCACCGGAACCTCGAGTATCTCCGTTCTGCACGTAGGTTGTGCCCGAGACAGGCAAGGTGGGCTCTCTTCTTTACAAGATTTAATTTACACATCACCTACCGCCCTGGATCCCGAAATATTAAAGCAGATGCCTTGTCCCGAATACCAGTTACTTCACATCACCCTAAGAGTCAGTCCGATACCATTCTTCCATCTAATTTGTTTCTCACTCACCAACCACCACTTATGGACTACATCCGTACTTCATCCCGTGGCGTGCCAATTCCAAGAACACATCCTCCTATCCGTCGTACCAGGGACCTTCTCTATTACCGTAAAATTATATTTGTACCACGACCGGCCCGTCTAAGGGTACTACAAACCTGTCATGACTCCCTCCTTTCTGGACATGGGGGCATTAAGAAGACCCTAGATTTCGTCCGACGTCATTTTTGGTGGCCTTCACTGGATCGAGATGTTACCTCGTTTGTCCGCTCATGTACCACCTGTGCCCGAACCAAGACCACACGCAGGAAACCAGTAGGCCTCCTCCGCCCGTTACCTATCCCGTCGGTCCCTTGGTCGAAAATTTCTATGGACTTTATTGTAGATCTACCACCCTCAAAGAAACACGACACAATAATGGTGGTGGTAGACAGATTTACTAAGATGGCACATTTTATTCCCACCATCGGTATTCCCTCAGCAGCAACCACGGCCACCTTGTTCCTGAATACAGTTTTTCGGCTCCATGGACTACCACAGACCATCACTTCGGACCGGGGGGTACAATTCACATCACGCTTCTGGAAGATCTTCTGTCGTAATCTGCACATTCGTCCCACGCTGTCCACGGCCTTTCATCCTCAAACCAACGGTCAGACAGAACGATTAAACCAAATATTGGAACAATATTTGAGATGTTACACTACTCACCTCCAGAATGATTGGCTCCAGTTCCTCCCCTCTGCGGAATTTACCTACAACAATCAAAAACAACGTTCCATACAAATGTCACCATTTTTTGCAAACTACGGCTACCATCCTACCATGATTCTGGGCCTACCCACCGGACCTACGGTCCCTGGAATTACGGACCGAGTCACCGCTCTCACCAGACAATTTCGAACCCTGAAAGAAAACCTGATCAAGGCTCGTAAAACATACAAATTATATGCAGATCGTCATAGATCCAGCCCACCTACCGTTGCGGTGACAAAGTCTGGTTGTCCACAAGTAACCTGCGCCTGCAGGTGCCATCGAAAAAATTAGGACCTAAGTTTATCGGTCCTTATGTCATCACCAGAATCATCAATCCAGTGACAGTGCAGCTGAAACTGCCCGCTACTTGTCGGATCCATCCCGTGTTCCACGTGTCTCTAGTTAAGCCGTGGGTAGCTAACCCTTTTCCTGGTCGTGTACCCCCTCCGCCTGCTCCTGTTGTCATCGATGGGGTTGAGGAGTATGTGGTACAAAAGATTGTTGACTCCAGGATCCATCGTGGACACTTGGAATACCTGATACACTGGAAGGGGTATAGCCCAGAAGAAAGAACCTGGGAACCGGCAGATCAGGTGCATGCCCCTGTCTGTGTTCGCAGATTCCACAAGTTGCATCCTCTCAAGCCGGGTTCTCCACGCGCGGCCGCTTCATGAATATTTATGCGGCTGACCGCCGCCTGGATTCCGCTGCGTCGCTATGGCGACGGTGGGCGCGGTTACGTCAGAGACGCCGGGGAACGCCTCCCCGGGCTATTTAAACTTCTCTTACCTTTCCACCGGTGCTCAGTTGTACTGGTGCTTCCGTACCTATTGAGCCCCTCGTATTTTTTCAGTATCTTTGTAGTTTGCTGGTATTCTGACCCTGGTCCGCTCAACGGCTATCGTGAACTTCTGGTATCCTGACTCTGGCTATTCTAACGACTTTGAGTACTTCTGGCATCCTGACCCCGGTCCGCTAAACGGTTATTGTGTATCTCTGGCATCCTGACCTCGACTATCCATACGGCTCCTGTGTATTTCTGGTATCCTGACCCTGGCTTTCCTAACGACTCTGAGAACCTCCGGTATCCTGACCCTGGTCTGCTTAACGGCTCTGTCCTGATCACCTGTGCTTACAGCAACACTGCCAAGTGCCCTGTTATCCTCCTCAGGCCCCTTGTGCGTGTCCTGTATTGAGCAAGCGTGTTGCTTTCCTGCATCCCGGATTCTTTCTGGTAAGACGATCCTTACAACTAGAAAGTTTAGCTTAACTTTAAAATTAAAAATTAAGTAAATTAACTAAGTAATAAATTATTAGGGATTTCTCATTAATATAATTAATAATAAAATAATCAAATTCTATCTTAAGCTTAAGGGTAGTAGTGGACTGGTTAATCTTTATGTGGGATAAATTAACTCTTCTATCTGACAGAATTCTCAAGCACACTAAGCTAATATAATATAGCTATTTTTTTTTCATATTTCACATGTTTTCTTTTTATTTATTTTTTTCAAGTCTCGTTTATTCATAGCGATACAAGAAATATTTGTCACAATGAAGTAATAACATGAAGCCAAAGGAGGTAACATCGGCACGTCCAAGTAGTGGACCAAGAGTAATACATGAAAGTCCGCGAAACAGATGACAAATCAGTGTTGAATCGTGAGTACAGAGCAGCAATCGGTACACCATTAGTGAGGAGAACAACGAGACATATACAATCATAGAGAACAACAATACAAGGTGACAAAACTGTTTCCCCTCGCCCGAGAGCGATCGAGGTGGGAAGGTAACCCCCGAACAATTTATGCGAGTCACTGTGGACTCAACAGGTAGTGAGATAGAAGCACAACAAAAGTAGTAGAGGGTGCATGAACTGCACCAGCGAGGGAGCAGAGCAAGGGGAAGAAAGGGGAATAGGTAAAAAAAAAGGGGGGGGGATAAGAACACGGGAAAGAGGGGGGAGGCAATGAGAAAAAAAATTACAACACCGAACAGAGTTCTCGGCGTGATGCCCACCCCTCCAGGCAGGCGGCACAGCGGCATACGAGGCGAAAAAATAAAACAAGGCGAGGCGAGACAAAGAGTACATAAAGCAAATCCCAAGTCAGCTCCGGGGAGGCCCGGTCAGGAGATCCGGAACACAAAAAGATGAAAAGTAAAGGGTCGACAATCAAAGTATACGTTAAGAAGGGGAAGGCGGAAGACAATGCACAATGGGGGTAAATCTGGGAGACACAAGGAATTGGTTCCAAGGGAGCCACGTAAGGTCGTTTTTATAGCCCTGACCCCTTGCTGTCCACACCAGGTCCTCCATATTGCATATGTACATAACCTGCCTTACCCAGATCTCTATAGGAGGAGGCCGATCAGATCTCCAAAATCTGGGAATAACGGTCCTGGCCGCATTGACAAGATGGAAGGTAAGTGAGCGTTTGTAAGCACCGAAGGATTGCATGGTATGTTGCAACAGCACTAATTCAGGGGAAAGTCTGATATCAGGATCAGCAATCTCCCTGATGACCTTCTCAATCGTCTCCCAGAAGGGACGAAGCAAGGCGCACTCCCACCAGATGTGGAGATATGTACCCCTAGCACTGGCGCACCTCCAGCACATAGGGGAAACTAGAGGGAAGAATCGGTGAAGGTCTACGGGCATTCTATACCATCGAGATAAAAGTTTGAAGGCGGTTTCTTGTATTTTACTGGAAATAGAACCCCTATGCGTTAATAGAACCATGGCGTCCCAGTCCGCCAAGTCAAAGGTCTGATTTAACTCAAGCTCCCAAAGTCTAAAATAGTAGGGTTTGTCAGGAAGGCGCGACGCGACCACAATAGCATACAGTCTAGAGAGGAGATGCGCAGGCTCCGCATCCAGCGTGCATAACAACTCAAGCGCTGTAAGTGGTCTGTGAAAAGATGGAGAAGAGAGACGTGTGGAAAAGAAGTGGCGCAGCTGACGATAGAAAAAGTGCAGGAGAGGTGGAGAGGTGTGTGAGTGCGCTAAGTCTGGCAGTGGCCGGAGGTTGCCATTGACAGCCACATGTGTCACTGCAAGGCCCTATCACCGGCCGGCAGCAGCGGGGTCACAATGGGATTATGTAAACCAGGAGGGAATTCCGGATTACCCGTGATCGGGAACAGGGGGCCAGGGAAAGAGGACAGAGCACCCTTCGAGTAAATTCTATTGATCACCCGGAGTGTCGAGGAAATGGTGGGATGGCGTATAACACAAGGGGCTCTGAATTTCCTATGGACCCAAGGAACGACCGAGAGGTCGACTAGGAGGAAGGAACCCTCGATCTGGATCCAAGGCTTGGGAGAACAAAAAGTCCATTCAACCATTCTGCGAAGATGAGAGGAGACCCAGTACATCTCCAAATCAGGTAGTCCCATACCCCGCTGGAGACGAGGCCTAGAGAGATGGTGATAAGATAAACGAACAGGCTTGCCATCCCATACAAATTTAGTAAACAGTTTGCGACACAACGTGAAAAAAGATCTGGGAAGGAAAACCGGGAGCGACTGGAAGAGATAAAGAAATCGTGGTAGAATATTCATTTTAAGTATGCCCATACGCCCAAACCACGATACATGGGGGAAGGCCCATCTCCGGAGGTCCCCACGGACAGCGGACAGCAGAGAATAATAGTTAAGGGAAGCCAATTCGCTCACATCCTTCGACAGTTGTATACCCAAGTACCTAATAGAGGTGAGCTGCCAACGAAAGGGAAATTTACGTCTAATTGTTCTCTGCAAGGGGGAAGGAATGTTAAGGCCGAGAATCTCGGATTTCTGGATATTAACCTGGAAGTTAGAAAACACGCGAAATAGGTTCAGCGCCGCAGTGACATGATTCAGGGAATTGAGAGGGTCTGAAAGGGTAAATAAAATGTCATCTGCGTAGATAGATAATTTGTAAGAGGCACCCCCCACCTCAATACCTCTGATAGAATCGTCAGCACGAATGGCATTGGCCAGGGGCTCAAGGGAGAGGATAAAAAGTAAAAGGGAGAGCGGGCAACCCTGCCGAGTGCCGTTGGAAATCGATACCGGGGCAGATAAGGCCCCGTTGACTTTGATCCGTGCAGTAGGATTAGTATAAAGGGAGGTAATCAGGTTTAAAAACAGAGTGCCAAATCCCAACTTCCTAAGAACCTGGAACAGATAAGGCCACGCTACTCTATCGAAAGCTTTCTCCGCGTCCATGGAGACCAACAGAGACGGGCCCCCCCGGCAACGAACATGGGTCAAAAGATTCAAGGCTCGTATGGTGTTATCCCGTGCCTCCCTGCCCGGGACAAAGCCGACTTGATCTGTGTGTATCAATCCTGGAATCAGTGGTTGCAGCCTGGTTGCCAATATTTTCGCGAGAATCTTGAGATCCGCATTGATAAGTGATCACCGTGGGCTTCGGGATCACCGTGATATGAGCAGAATTTGTGTGAGGATGGAGTGGAGTCCCGTCCGCAAGGGACTGAAAGAAAGTGATCATATGCAGGCTGAGCACTGGCAACAATTTTTTGTAATACAGAGGGGTAAGTCCGTCCGGGCCCGGACATTTTCCGGATGGTAGAGCCTTAAGGGCCAGCTCAATCTCTGACAATTGAATTGGGGTATCCAAAGCGGACCTGTGGGCCTCCGAAATATGTTTGGTAAGATGTCTGGACAGGTAAGTGTCCATAGACATGGCAAGAGGAGAGGTAGCCTCCACCGGCGGGGGAAGATTATAGAGAGAATGGTAATATTGATAAAAGGTCTCTGCAATTTTATCGGTGCGGTGATGCACAACGCCCTTGGCGTGACGAATGTGAGGGATGAAAGTCGTAGATCGTTTAGCCCTCAACGCTCTGGCCAGTAGTTTACCAGGCTTATTGCCCAGTTCATAAAAACAACTTTTAGTCAGTAAAAATTGTCTCCTTATTTTGTCGTTTAACAAGGACGCCAAAGAAGCACGTAATAACTGCATCTGAGACAATATGTCAGGGGAGCTAGTCGCCTTGTGCTGAACATCCAAACGAGCCAATTGTTGGGAGAGTGCAAATATTTTAGCCCTATCCAAACGCTTCCGTTCGGCCCCCATCTTAATTAAATGACCACGGATTACTGATTTATGTGCTTCCCAGGGGGTTGGAAAATCGACCACAGGAGATATGTTGTCAGAGAAGTAGTGCTGCAAATGCTCACCAAGAGTATCAACATTATGTGGGTTATCAATTAGATTTTCGTTCAGTCTCCAGGACCACGTCCTGGGGGGCAGGGACACCACATCTAAAGAAATATGCACTGGAGCATGATCACTAATGGTAGCCGTGCCGAGGAGAGAAGAGAACCCAAATGATGATGCGATAAAAAAAAAATCAATTCTGGTGTGTCTGTCATGCGTCGGTGAATAGTAAGTGTAATCCAAGTCTGAGGGGTATTGCGCCCACCACGCGTCCGTCAATTGATTCAAAAGCAAGCGTCGTTTGATTGAATTGATATTGGAATAAGGTATGTGTGAAACTCTAGCGGAACAATCAAGGAGAGGATTAAAGACCATGTTAAAGTCGCCCCCAAGCAGCGTCGTGCCTTCCTGAAACTCCGCCAGTAGACTCAAAACATTTTTGAAGAAAGAGGTCTGTGATTTATTCGGAGCATATATATTGGCAAGGGTGAATTTTTGAGTTCCTATATAACATTTTAGGAAGATATATCGACCCTCCGGGTCCCTCCAGATCTCCAATGGCTGCAGGGGGATATCTTTGTGAATAAGAATGGCTACACCCTTCGTTTTGGAAGTCGGGGAGCTAGCGTAAAAAGCCGAAGTGAAGTATCTATTAGTCAATGAGGGTTGTTTAGGACGTAAAAAATGAGTTTCCTGAAGAAACGCAATTTTTGTATGGAAAGTGCGAAGCATGTATAATAATTTTGACAGTTGTTGTGGTTTGTTAAGTCCCCGGACATTGAGGGACGTGAATTTAATGCCTAGAGCAGCCATAGAAGGTGTCTGGAGTGAACCCTAAATAACTTGTCGCAAGTGCCGCCCGCCGTGAGAGAGCCTCGAACAACAACAAAAAAACACATTAAAAAAAAGGGAACAAGGGGAAAACCTTGGCTGTAGTGAAGCCAGATGCCTAAGCATCGAAGAATGAGCCAATCGATCGCGAACGCGACCCATAACCATTGATCTCGGCCTCGAGAGGCCAGAGAAGGTCGGCCCTGACAGGGCGATATACAGGTACTGAGACTCGTATGACCGAGGAAAACAAACATCATGGGGTGCGCAGACCCCCAAACATTGTAATTACAAACAATAAAAATAAAACATAAACCAACCCCAAAAGTAAAAGAACAAAGGAACCCCCCCCCCCCGAATCACAAAGGACCAAGAAGGCTGCAAAGGTGTGAGTATGAAATGAACGTGTATGTCAATGACCCCACAGCACCCCCAGAAGTGCGTGAAGAGTGCGGGAAAAAAGGAGCGCAACTGTATGGTAAGTGTAATAATATGGCTCGCTTGATTCCATAGATGTGAGGAAAGGTCATCCACCGTTTTGCTCATCTTGGAATGATCCGATTCTAACACACTAACTCGATCACCCACCTGACGCAGATCTGATTGTATATCCGTGAGAATATCATGGATGCCCCTCGTAGCTCCCTCGACGACCTCCGTGAGTTCCGCTCTTAGGTCAGCTTTGGTAGGTAGATGTTTAAAGGCTTCTTGCCAAGATGAATAACCCAGAGCTTGAGAATTGTGTGCGATGTCGACAGGGTCCTCCGAGAGGTCACTACTTTGGCTAGACGGTGACAGTTGCGGCCTAGTCAGCGGGTCACGCGGTTCTGAGTCCACGCCACCCTGAAAGTAGGATTTAACGGAGGGAAGTCCCGATTTTTCGCGTTCCCTGGTGCCCTGGGGCTTTGGAGTGTGAGTGCCTTTGGTGGCTTTGCCCATTTCGGCGTTTAAGTGTAGGATGAGGTTGGATAAAGTTTGGGGGTCTGTGGAGCTGGTATCTCAAGCGTCCATCTTGTTTCCCCGGCGGCCACGCCCCTCTAATATAGCTAAATTAGCTAAAATGAATTATAATATTATTAAATATTAATGATTATAATACACTAGTAGTCGTCTACACTAGTATACTAAATGACAATATTATTATTATATATTATATACTATTACATTTATAAATTACAAATACCAGCCGTTCAGCTTAACTAACTAAATTATTGACTGTCCTGAAATTACAAAATCAAGTTAAAAAAGATATAGGGAAGACAGGACAGGCAGTAGGCACTGCCAGCTCAGGGCAAGTGCACCCAGTGCTGTCAGCTTAACAGCACTGCACAGTTGACAGAAGCACTGAAAAAAATCCTACTTCAGTAAGAGTACACTGAGAAATGGCAGGATAAGGATTACCAGTCTCACATAGAACAATCTCTTTCTGATGCAGCACAGCAGTGTTGCAAAAGCAGTCACAGTGAAAATTAATGGATTCCATGCAAGCTGTGCTCTTATTTAGACTTTTTCCTAGTTCAAAAAAAAAGCAGCACAGACATTGGACGAGCCATCAGCATGATGTCACTAGAGTGAGCTGATTGGACAAACAAAGATCAGCTCACTCAATCTGTGTCCTCTTTGAAAAATTGGTGGGCGTGCTGCGAAAACGAAGATGAAGACGAAGAAACGAAGATTCTTCGTTTTATGCGTCTTCATGTACGTTTTGCCGCCATGTTTGTTTCTTCGTTATTCCGTTTGAGCATGAAAACTCACTATTCGTGTTCGTTTTCATGTTCTCCCGAATATGAATGCACAAGTCTAGTAATTTTCACAAATAGAGAATATTGTAATTTTTGTGTATGTGAAAATACTTCATTTAAAACCAATGAAAAATATGTTTATAACATGTTTATAACTGTATGATGTGTTGATAATAGATAATAGAAGTGATAATAAAAAAATATACAAAGTTGTTTGATCATATTATTATTATTATCTTTTATTTATATAGCACCAACGATTTATGCAGCGCTTCTTACAATACATATATTCAAGGGATGTGACAAGGCTAGAATTGACAGACTAAGACACACTGATACATTAGATGGATAGGGTTACTGATACTTACAATTAGTAATATTTGAGAGTTTTTCATACCCATGTGATCTTTATATGAACATGAGCCTTTGTCTATATCAACCGTATGATGTGCTGATAAATAATAAATAAATTATTATACAGACTGTTGTTGTCAGTCTGATACTTAGTAGCATTTAAGAGGAATTAATATCAATCTTTATTTTAAAATACAAACAGAACAGTTTCCACTGGTGCTAAGTACAATGCTAATAGACTGAAAATATCTATTTAGATCGAACGACACTTATGCTTTCAGGGTATAAATCCAATGAAATTATAAATACAGAGATACAGCATGTGTCTTAAGTTTTTTTTTTTTCTTCTTCAGTGTCTTCCTGCGACTCATTGATGACTTTTTGTTTGTCACGCCTCATGAGGAACATGCAAAAAGTTTTTTAAAGTAAGAAATGTTTGTATTCCTTTGTATACATGTTTATTAGGGCTCATGGACAGATTTCTTGATCCCTGTAATTCAGGAAGTGTTCACAAAAATGATTATTAGATATTTAAATGTGTTATTTATTACATACTTTTACAGGTAAACGTAGGGTCACACAATCTATTGTACTTGGAATTTTTTTTATAGAGAATCTTGTGATCTTTATGATGTACCTTGTATGTTTCTGCATGTCCTTACCATCTCCTTCAGCCTCTGGAAACGCTGCCCTAAATGGAGGCAATACATACCCTCAGGCAGTAGGGCAGTTCTTTTGTTTAAAAACGCTGCACAACCACTCCAGTTTCCCAGCTACCATAGACGCCTACAGTTACAAAATAGGCGTCCCGCTGGACGCACCTCTGAGGCAGCATGTCCACACATTGCTTCCCTGCTACCACACACTTTCTCAACGTCGCCCTGGACTGCAAATTTAAACATATTTTTACTGATTTCCCTTGATTGAAGTAACACTCCTGTGCAGTTCCAGTGCTATTTTGGTATATTATCATGTTTTTATCTGGCCAGTCTTGACCTTGCTCTCTGTTACTTGATTTTGGCTTGATGCTTATCTCTGTTGCAGACCTGGCTGCAATTAACCTCGCCTTCTGTTTTGTGATTCAGATTTGGCTGCTGTCTGTGATTCTTGACCATACTTCGTGAAATCATTTACCTCTGTGGTCCTTGCTGACCTCCCTATCTCCTTCGTATCTCCACCCGTAAGGGATCCTACTATGTCTATCCTTACAAGCCTTAGCAAAAGTTAAGAAACTAAAGATCAAGTTGGCGAGTATTTGGTTATGAGGGCAGAAATGTATTTGGGAGCAGTATCATTGAATAGTTGAAGCGGTAGATAAGGAATGAACTACAGTTTTGTGGCAATAGATTTTTTCTGATGAAAAGAAAAAATGAAGTGATGAAGTAGAGGGCCAATTCAAAGATTCCTCTGGCACATTTGGCCAGGTATCATTGTATCAATAGATAAAGCAGTTTCTCATGGATACCGGGTTGCAGGGCACGGATTCTTGTTGTTAGGGTGGGAGTTTGACAGGACATTTGTCATGTCATTACAAAGTGTATATTCTGAGATGTATTTAAACTACCCACCGATCAGATAACTCAGGTCCCTGTGTAGCTAGGACAGTGCAATTTGGTGCACAGATAGTTTGGCTGTTTTAGCAGGAATGCAGGGTGTTATGGGAGGAGGACTTGATGGGGAGCTGCATGTACTGCTGAATGTGCTATTGTATGTTAAAGACCCCTGTCTGGGATAGAAAATCCTCTCTAGCTGTGAAGTGTTTTTGTTTTTCTGGTTTGGACCCCTACATATAGGCTTGGCTCATGGTGTCAGGTGACAGCTGTCACGGAACAAGGGCTGCAGAGGATTTTTAACCCTATGTTCAGTTGTGTTTACCTGATTTGGTTGTGCCCAGGAGTATAATTCCACCCTTGTGTCACCCGGACCCAATGGATCTTTATTTCCCTTGCCCTGTATCTGCCCAGGTCTTAGCCGTAATTATCTGACACTATTTATCAGCTAGGATCCACAGGAGTTCCTGCTGGACTTTTTAACCCTTAATATCTAGGTTGCCTCTGGCCCCACCAGAGCGCTATTTTGGACAAATATACAACATGTGGTGGGGCTCAGATGAGAGCTGGTTGGGAGAGAGAGAGCCCCCTTGGGAGCCCCAGTTTCTAAGCACCTTTTGTTGCTTTGCGGACAGTCCCTGGGAACCTTCATACTGCTACCGTTCGGGCTCCAGTCCACGTATCAAGTCGCTTTTTGGATCGCCGTGGCTCCCTTGGGATCACCCCGAAAACAACGATTTAGGGTTATATGGGCGTTGCTGTGGTTGGTGGCCTGACTGTGGCGCCAGGCTCTCTCTCGGATAGAATTTGTATATAAAGCTGTGTGTTTTCACACATTGGTTCTGTCTGATGCTTGGGCTGCTATAATTACTTATTGTCTATCAGCTAGATTTCAGTGAGCCATAGCACTAGCTTGGCTCCAGTCCCGTTACATCTCTCTATCGCTAGTTCTGTCTAGCGCTGAGAAGGTTCGGGAAGGAAGCAATATTCTGGCGGGTGTACCAAGTCGGGGTACAGGACTTCCCGTCACAACGACTGCAATTATTGGCTATATTAACTGCTATGATCACTGGCTATAATTCAACTAACTGATCGGATAGTCTCAAGAAGGGTGTCTAAACATTTCGACCGACTCTGAGCAGTTTGACTGAGCAGTCGTAGAATATGCCCCAGAAATAACGGAGGAAGCAAAAATTAAACCTTTCCAGTCCTATGTCGAAATATATCTGACAAAATATTTTACCTCCAGTTATTCGGATTCCTCGGCCTTGATATTCCATTTGGAATAGTTGGAAGAAGGTGAATTTGATCAAAATAAAAGCCTTTCTGGGGGGTATCATATGGCTCTGAATTAAAAATTAGAGTAAAAAATTGGCTCAATCACATGCCCGTTATTAATGTTTTCTAGAAAAAGATTCTTACAAATATTCTGGATGCTCCATATGTGCCCTCCACCACTGCATCAGCCAATGACGGTTAGACCTAGGGGGAGTAAAATAAAAAAATGTGGCAGACTACATAAACAAAAAGTACTAATAACAAAAGTTATGGTGTGTAAAGGTGATGGAAAACCCTTCCACTTAAAATTAAGGCGGTGGTAGAAGTATTATTAAACCCTCATCTACAGACACCAGACAAGCAAGAAGGCTTGTTTTTTTCACTCAGAAATCTCATGGTGCTGCCACAACCACAAGGGATTCTGGGTAGATGCATGCAAATAAGGTCAACAATGATCACCTTTTGCCTCTATATCCACTTTATACATGGAACCCTTGAAAGTAATTGCCCGCTGTACAAGGACAGCCTTTAGACAAAACTCAGGTAAGAGGTGCAGTAGCCAGATCACCACTCATGGACAAAAAGTGCAGTGAACTATTTATACCTGGGGTGAATATAGCAGTAGACGAAAGCACCATTGGATTCAACGGCAGAGTACAATGGAAATGTTACAATCCACAGAAGCCCACTTGTGACGGAACGCCTTGTACCCCGACTGGGTACTCGCGCCAAACGTTGCTTCCGCCCATTGCATCCCAGCAATTAACCCCTTCAGCGCCTGACAGAACCAGCGTTGTAGAGAGAAGGGGGGATGGTGCTGTGCTGTGGCTAGCTGAGGCTTAGCTATCAAGTGTGACTATTGTCCTAAAAAGGATCATAGCAGCCCATCCCAAGCACCAGACAGCACTTATGTTGACGTGAAAACAGGAATCAGTTTATTTGAAAACACATCATAATTTAAACAGTAGAAGGGGGTAATTTACATACAACAGATACAGCAAACACAGTTCTCCATCAGGCCCTCCTTTGCACATGGCTCAGTATTTGCACTTAGCCCAGTAGGGGGTCGGTATTGTAGTCTGTGGGGAGGATGGAGGATGGAGGATGGTAAACACGGGCGTTTCCCTGACTTCTGGTTGACACCTGCTAGATATCAGATCCAGGTGCAAAATACTGACCATAGAGGTCTCTGTCTTGTAAGTCCTGACCCGATGGAGAGTAAAACCACACATAAACCCCCACCCAAAATGCAAGTGCCCTAAATCTGTGTCCGAGCTCCACAGTCTTTAGAGTCTCTAGTACTTGGGGAAACATGGCGCTCCGTACCGGGGGGGTGGGGAGAAGTAGACCTAATGCCCCCCCCGTAATCACCTCCCAAAAACAGAGCACTTTCCAAGACCAGGGCCCATAGTCTGTAGGAAGGAGGCTGGTCCTCAGTCCCCTCCAGGAACCCATGGCACGGAGGCTTCAGTGACACCACCAAATGGATACTTTGACTTTATTGCTTATGCAATAACATTTGTTCCTTATTTCAGCAAATTTACTAGTAGAATTGTCCTTCATGTGTGCGATATGTTACTTTCCGTGTCTCAAGGAACAGGTTATCATGTGTTTACACAGGACCTCAACTTTGTGAAGAACTATTGTGCCTTGGTATTCACACTACTGGCACTGTTATGACCAAATGGAAAGGTTTACCACAGGAAAACAATAAGAGTGCATGAGGTCTTTGCATATCAGAAGGATAATAAAATCATGGCCCTGCATTGGAAAGAAACAATAATTGTATCCATATGCTCAATGGTGTATAGTGCGGCCACTATATTTTTTCCTCCTTGTAGATTTTAAGCCTTGCTTGTCCGGGGTTGTGTTTCTGTACAGCAATCTTTATGTATTAGTGTTTCAAGTGATCCCTTGATTCTTTTACTATGGGTGAACCCCTGCTGCCCTTTATTTCATATGGTTGTCTATAATGCACTATTATTGGTTGCAGTGGGTGAACCCCTCTTGCCTTTTACTGGGGTGAACCCCTACCATCTACTCCTCAGGGTGAACCCCCCTGCTGCCATCAGTTAGGTGAACACACTTTTGGGTGCATGACACCTGTCGTTTAGGGGTGACCCCCCTCCTCCATTACCATTTAATTGTGCGGGTGATCCTCGGTTTTGTCCTGTATTAGGACCTTACGTTTACTCACTCCTGCTATTTTGTGTTCTTCCAATATAGACACATTTGGAGTGCAATGGCTGACATTTCCCAAAACCAAATCCCAGGTGCCGCACAAGCCTGGCTTGGCTCTGCCCTGGCTGCGTCCCTCCCGGGCGCGCTCGAGGAGCTCTAATCTTCTTGCCCGGCTCCTCTTCTCATTTCTCCTCCTGGGGTTGTGGATTCAGACGCTAGCGGTTTGTCTTCCCCCGTGGGCACATCAGCCTCACATAAGCGTACCTGGAACGAAGTGCCCTCCATGTCAGGAAAGGGCAAAGACCCACTGAAAAAGGTGAGCAGTTTGGTCCTGCCCATGGTCTCCCCAACAGAGGGCCTCGCCAATTACGAGATTCTGGATGAGTACTCTGCAGGCTCCTCCGGTTTAGCCTTTCCTACCCGGGGCCAGGATTTCGTTCCCGAACCCCCCAACATCCCACTCAACTCATCCAACGCCCCGGACCAACCTTTTGAGGTGACGGATGAACTCAGCACCCCGTTGTTCGACCCCAGAGCCCTGTGTCACCCTCGCTTCTCTGAGTGGACACCTTCGCAGAGATTTTGAGGTTTTGGCTTCGTCATCCCCTGGATAAGGAGGTCCGTCAACAGCTCTGTTCAGAGTGTCCTCGACCCACCATCCGGGATAAAGTTCTCAATACCCCGGAGTTTGACCAGACTTTTGTAACGTTCCTAACCAAGAACGGCAAGGACCCGCGTAAGGGCATTACACTGGGTTTGCGCTCGGCACAAGACAAACTCTTGGATGTCTCGAGCCCTTGACGCAATTGTTCCAGATGACGGACAAAGCCATAGCAGACAGCCCTCCTTTGGATGTACGTCTGGTCCCTGACTGGACTCAAAGGGCGCTATGTCTACTGGGTAATGCAAATTGCGCTCTCTCTTCAAAGTGACACAAGGCGGCTTTATTCAAGCTGGATGCCAAGCTGGCTGAGCTGGCCCCAAAAGAACTGGGCGCAGACGCCAAGGGTTTAATGTTCAGCAAAAAGTTTATTAAAGACCTCAGCCAACATGTCAATCTGTTCACCTCTCTCACCAAGGCCCAGACCAACATGAGACAAGTCTTCCGTACGGGGAATCGTTTTTCCTCCAGAGCTGGCCGGCAGAGGGGTCGTGCCGCCAGCAGATCAGCCTCATTTGGCACTAGACCCCGATTTCCAGACTCCTCCACCGCCTAAAGGTTTCAGTTCCAGCTCCCATTCTCTACAGGAGGAACCAGAGGCAGAGGTTATTTGTCCGCCTGAGGAAGATCAGCCTCAGGTAAGACTCGTTTCTATTCTTCCCCATATTCCTGTTGTGGGTCGTCTCGCCCATTTTTTCCATGTCTGGTCTCGCCTTATGTCGGGCCCTTGGGTCCTTCAAACGTAGAGGGTTTCAGTCTGGAGTTTGTTTCCCCTCCTCGTCAACGCCTTCCCCCTCCACTTCCTAGGTTATCCTGCGACGCGGCATCCCTAGTTCATTCCGAACTCTCTTCCCTCCTAGAGAAGGGTGCCATAGAGAGGGCCACCCCCCACCTTGTTTTCTCAGCAACATCTACTTGGTGCGCAAGAAATTGGGGGAGTTCTGTCCCGTCATCAACCTCCGGGCTCTCAATCAGTACATTGTGTACCGTCATTTCAAGATGGAGGGTATCCATCTCCTCCGCGACCTTCTCAGGGAGAACGATTGGTTCTCGCGTCTCGACCTCAAGGACGCATACCTCACGGTTCCCGTTCATCGCAACAATCGGGGGTTTCTGCAGTGTCGCTGGCAGGGCCACCTCTGACAATTCACTTGCCTCCCCTTCGTCCTCAGCTCCGCTACATGGTGCTTCACCAAACTTATGAAGCCGGTCATGGAGTTCCTTCGGGCGCGCGGTATCCGCTCCATCGTTTACCTAGACGACATCCTCCTCATGGCTCAGGATGTCGAGTCTCTTTGACGCGATACTTGCCTCACGGTTCATCTTCTTCAAGACTTGGGTTTCGTTATCAACGAAGCCAAGTCATTTTGGTCCCGACACAAAACATTAAATTCCTCGGTGGACTCGGTAGCGTCGGTCCTCAGACTGCCTCGCAAGAATGTTCTAGTCATAAAGAAAGATTCGCAGGCTCCTTCGTTGCGGCCTGGTCTCTCTCAGGAACCTTGCCAGGGTGATAGCCTGAATGGACGCGGAGAGAAGGCCTATCTTTCCGGGCCTGCTCCACCACAGGGCCCTCCAACGTCTGAAGATGCGGCACCTCCGCGAGTCAGCTTCTTATGACACGATGATCTCATTGTCGGACGAGGCTCGGTTAGAACTCCATTGGTGGCTGGTGCACATGGAGGCGTGGAACGCCCGTGCCATTTTCGGGTCAAGCCCAGATTTTGGCCTAGACTCTGATGCAAGCCTGTGTGGTTGGGGGGCAGTTTGTGGGGATGTGGCTACCGGGGGTCCATGGACCACGGAGGAACGCGATCTCCATTTCAATTGCTTGGAGCTCATAGCCTGCTCCTTTGCAGTTCGCAGCTTCATGAAGGGCGTCACCCATTGTTCCCTGGTGCTGCGCATGGACAACGTCTCCGCCGTTACAACAGGCTAGGGAGCTCACCAAGGAGCTCTACCAGTACTGCCTGGACAATCACTTGTCCATCCGGGCGGAGTATCTGCCCGGCAAGGAAAATATTGTGGCAGATTGGTTCTCCCAGCATTGGAGAGATGCGAGCGATTGGCATCTCCTCCCGAGCATATTCCACGCACCTTTGTTGAGGTCCACTCCATTTGGACCTGTTCGCATCCAGTGTCTTCGGCGGTGGACGCCTTCTTGCAGACGTGGCCGCTCCAGGGAGCTTACGCGTTTCCCCCCTTGCCATGATCCTCCGGACTCTCCATTCTGTCAGTCGTCAGGGTGTTTAGATCCTCCTGATAGCCCCCCTGTGGCGGACTCAGCCGTGGTTCCCATTGCTGCTGGAGCTGTCGTGCGAGGATCCTCTGATCCTACCCTCCACTTGGGACTTGCTTCGGGATCCGGAGGGGAACCCTCATCCTCTCAGCCTCCAGGGTCGCTTGACTCTGGTGGCTTGGTCAGTTTCCGGGGATCCTGGCATGTGCCAGACTTAATGGAGTCGGCTCGAGATTTACTCTGGGGCTCCTGGCACCAGAAAATCTTACCTCCAGGCTTAGAACACCTGGAGTCGCTGGTGTTTGGCTCAACATATTGATCCCCTTACGGCACCTGTGACAGCAGTCCTCAATTTTTTGGCCCATCTTTTTACCCTTGGCAGGTCCTACCGCACCATTAATGTGTTTCGCTCTGCCATTTCGGCAGCTCATGTTCCGGTACAGGGCCTGGGAGTCGGCAAGGACCCTTCTGTCTGTCTTCTCCTCCGCGGTGTTCGGCTTTCCAAACCTCTGAGGGCTTTTCGGGCTGTCTCTGTTCACACACTTTCCAGGTGGATCCGGTGGATCCACCTTTTGGCCGGCATTGAGGGATCCTTTGGGGCTCATTCGGTCCGTGGCGCCGCTGCTTCCGCAACATTGTTGGCGGGCTGTCCCCTTTCGGATCTTTTGTCGGCAGTGGATTGGTCCCAGGAATCTACGTTCCGGACCTTCTACTTTCGGCCTCTGGCTCACGCTGCGTTGGCTTTGGTTTAGGGGCGTTAAAACTGCAAAATACGAAGCCTCCGGTCTTGCCATGAAATTAGGGATTAATCTAGCCTTGGTGCACTATTAATCTAAATTTTATTAAAGACAGGAGGCGAGTATTTTCCCTCCCTTACTGCTGTACATTCCCCCCTTATTGCCTGAGTTCCGGCTGGGGGATCTGATATTGTCAGGTTTTGTTCTCTTATAACGGTGTCCGTCATTTTTTTTTTTTTTCTGTCATGATCAGCTTATGATTTGCCTGGTACTGTCACATTGTTCTGGCTTTTCAGGTCGTCCTCCTGTTGTTTGATATGGTGGTGTTGAGGTGGTTCCTTGCCTCTGTGTTCCTCGTGTTTCCCGAGTTCTATCCGGGATGTTGTTTCTTCCGGTCCGGCTAATTTGCAAAGAAGGAGGAGGAGTTTCAAGATGTGAAGACTTTTATAGACTGTTCCTGTGTTCTGATTGGTTGTTTTTCGTTTCTCTGTTAACTGTTTTGCTGCTGGAGGTTAACAGTAAAGAAGGTTAATGCAAAATACTCGCCTCCTGTCTTTAATAAAATTTAGATTAATACTGCACCAAGGCTAGATTAATCCCTAATTACTGATCCTTTGGAAGAAGTTGAAAATGTCTTGCCAAAGAACATGGCAGAGGAAAAATGATTAGGTATCTTCTATACATATAGAAGAAAGTGAGTCAAGAAGAAGGTGGTGATCAACAGTATCAAATGCAGCAGAGATATATAGGAGTATTAGGAGGGAAAAGTGACATTTGGCAGGGAATCCAAAGTAATTGGATACTTTTAATAAAGTTTAAGCAAAGTGACAGGATCAAGGAGGAAACAGGAATTCCCCATTAATTTCCCCACTACTGATGTAAGACTTAGACCTGTAGTTGTCTCTCTCCTCCCTATTGCCTTTCTTGTGAATCGGCACAACATGTATGAGTACTCCTGTTAACAGTGATTGTTAAATAACTCAATTAAAATAGTGGTAGTACACCACTACACTAATCAGGCCCCACTGAGCTATTAGATAGTTTATCGAAAAAGTGGTTCTACTTCAGCTATCAAATTAAGTCTTTCCTTTCCTTCATTTCCATCTGTAAAAACTGAACAAAAATAGTAATTGAGGCAGTCTACTAGTCCTTTATTCTCTTTTGCATACCAAAGTTTGGTATGTTTTTAAATCTTACTAATCCATTTTTTACTTTCCTTTTTGCATGTATCTAAAAAAGGTTGTATCTCCTTTTTTACTAGCTGGGAAATGTTCTCTTCTGTGTGTGCTTTGGCAGCTCTTATAACTTGCTTTGTCTTTTTCTGCTTAATCTTATAGATCAGTCTATCTTTCTTGCTTTGGCCTTTTTTTACATGTATATATTTTTTTACTATTTACTATTATTTACTATTTTTCAATAACCCTATTTCTCCTGGACTCCATTTAAATGGTCCGGTCTGACTACTTTACACACATTCTCATTTTAGAAAAGTCAGTTCTTCTAAAATACAAATCTGTTACATGTTTCTTCTCTCACAATAGATAGACCTGATAAAAGATCCTAAACAGATGTTCACTAGGTTCACTAGGTATCCATACCCCCGGACATTTCAAAATGTGAAAGAGGGACACTTTTTTTTTTTTTTTAAAGTCGCTCTTGCGGAACTCACCAATACAAGCGATTGCACTTTACAATGTTATGCTCGTATCACCACTTAACACGCTTCATTTTTGGCAGCACAGTCATGCATATGTAAGAAAACAAACACATTGAATATGAATTCCCATGAGGCTCAGCCAGACATACTACTTCCATGATTGTGGCTGAGCATCTTGGGAAGTGCAGTTAACAGATACGGCTGCAGATGTTAGCTGTGAACTACAATTCCCATGGTGCTCAGGCAGCCAGGTGTCCTCCATGACTATTCATTGAAAGAGTAGTCAAATTATATATATTTTTTTAAAAAGGCTAATGTTAGGTTCCCTCCCAGGACCCTTACACACTGCCTTTACACACACCTGCCCATAAACGCACATATACACATACACTGCCCTCACACACACATATACACATGTACCGTCCTTATACACACACACACACATATATATATACTGCCCTTTCACACCAGCTCATAAATGCCTATACTGTTTGTGACAGAACCCTCCATCACTGGGACCACTGGAGAGGCCTGACTGCCAGCCTCCTCCTTATTAACTATGGGCCCTGGGTTTGTAAAGACTTCTGTGGCTACCCCCGCAGTATATCATCCCATCACTGGTTGAGGGGATTATCTCTGGCAGAAGGAGTGACCACCATTGTTTTAATTTAATATCAGACACCTCTACCCTATGGTGTTGCCCCCCCTTCCCCCCGTTTCCACTACTACAGACATTTACCCTGGCCATCCCTGGAACTGGTTTTGGCCAGCAATAGATAGTGGAGGTTGGGACCTTATTGTATTGTTAATCCCGTGACTGCCCCTGTTTTCTCTGGGAGACAGATTAAGGGGGCGGTTTGTATCCCAATATCTTGTTTTATGTTAATGTGTGTTTTGCTGGATATATCCAGCGCTGTGTGAGAAATAAATCAGTCTTCGTTTTGGTTTTACCCTACACTGAGTCTCAGCTAGTGACTGGGAAACTGGGAAAATAGTGTGAATCCCAGGCTAAGGGAGCACAAGTCAGTGGAGGTAGTCGGTCAGACTAGCCAGATCCGTGACATTGGTGGCAAGCGGTGGGATGCTTCTTTGCAAGTGGGACATCCAAACCACCACCGGGATTGATCACTTGGCGTGATGCCAGGATGCTCAGCTGTGGAAGTGGAGTTCAGATGGCATAAGCAGGAGACATGGACAAAACTCGGTGGACCTGTATCGGCATAGGATGAGCTGCTGTGGAGGGATTGTATGCGTTAGCATCTCTGGTTGGAGGCTCTTCGATGGGAACAGGACTACCAGGGTAAGAACCTCCCAACCTTTGAGGAAAGGTTCTGGCTCTAACGGAAGATGCTGATGCTGTTTTTGGGGAAGCAGCACAAAGAGGAGGGGGTGGCTGAGCTGGAGGTGCTGGTCCAGACAGAGGTGAGGTTGGACGATGGCTCTGTGGTGGTATGCAGCACAGCTGTGTCCAGGTCTGGAGTGTACAGAACCCACGGAAGGACTATGACTTTGGCCTGGGATTAATATGGGACAGTTTCCAGAAGGATCCGGACTTTGGAAATACAGCAAAGTGGCAGATTGAGGATCTCAGATAGTTGGACCTCCTAGCTGCACTCGGACTGAGAGGTTATCTAGACTTTTTAGTTGTTCAGAATTGGGAACTGGAGAAGCTTATAAAAAAAAAAATGTTCGACCGTGTTCAACAGTATGCCCCAGTGTCCATGGATTTTATTGATTATTTATCCAAGGATGTTCACCCGGGAGGGTTGAATGAGACTGGGGTAGGGAGCCCTGTGTGTCAAAAATAAATCAGTCTTTGTTTTGGTTTTACCCTACACCGAGTCTCGGCTAGTGACTGGGGAACCGGGAAAGTGTAGTGTCTCAGGCCAAGGGAGCACAAGTCAGCGGAGGTAGTCGGTAGGATTAGCCAGCTCCGTGACACTGTTCTTACACACACCTGCCCAAACACACACAAGCTAACACATAAATACACACATACACCACCCCTACACCCCTTTCTCCCCATCTGTTACCTCTTCCTCCATCCTCTGGTGGGAGCGCGAGGTCTGCTACCTCATCACTATGTGACAAATAATGCAGAGGGCGGGGATGACATCATATACCCACGCTCTGCATTATTTGCCAGCGTGTAGTGATTAGGGAGCAGTAAATCGAGTTCTGAAATGACAGAACTCACACTCCCTAATGTTGAGCCGACTAGTCCTACAATTTTACTTTAATAGTATTAGTAAAATTGTGAAAATAAGATATTTTGAAAATATTTGAAAATGGGATTATAGTAGAATATATTTTGGCGATGTGTGGTAAGTGTGTGAAGCTATTTGACAGCTGTATTATCTATCATTATCTCTTAAAATTTCATTTATTTTTATTCAAGGATACTTGTTGAGGGAATTCCTCAGTATGGTTGCTGTATCTGCCCTCATAAGACAGCAGTGAACTTCCAAACCGATAACCGTCCGGAATACTCAAAAGTGAAAGTGTTGCCAGCTTGCAGTATGTTCCCATGGTGTGGTCTTTTGCTTGACACACAAACATTGGAAGTTTACTCTGATTATTCCAGGTATGATATATATCATTGTTAATGGGAAGTGGGTAAAAGACGGATACAGCTGGATCCATATAAATGCATGCACATTTAACAGAAATACAACTGGGATCCATGCCTATTTCATATGTATACAACTGCATGTTTACACCAATATAACTGGATCCTTTCATATTTAACATCAATGCAGCTGTATGCACGCTTACTTCGCACCACTGCAGCTGGGTCCACACATATTCACGTGTATTGTGGCAGGATCAGAGGCGTATCTAGGGTATGGCACCTATGGCTTGTGCCATAGGCGTCATTTGAAAGGGGCGCCAGTGAGCAGCTTATTCTCACACAGCCCCTCATTCTCCTCCAGGAGGCTTCTACCTCCGTGCCGGTGACATCATATTTCGACGCTCAGCAGCAGGGGCGGGCTGGCCGGGGGGCAGGGGGGCAATTGCCCCCCAGGCCGCCCTAAATCCGGGCCAGTGGGCCGGACGGACGACGCAGACGAGCATTCAATGCTGCTGCGGCCGCAAAGTTAAAAACTAAGCGGCCGCGAGCAGGATTGAATGCGGCCG
>VKOC01048889.1:0-23190 GCA_009364415.1 Spea multiplicata
CCCCCCCCCCCGGTACTTACCTTTAAGAGTCCTGCGGCGAGTCTCCCTGCTCTGCCACCGTGCCGGCTTGTAATTCTGAGCGCCGGAAATTGACGCCACTTCCGGCGCTCAGCATTACAAGCGGCACCAAGACCGAAGAGGGAGACTCGCCGCAGAGGAGAGAGGAGAGGGGCGCCGAGCGGGTACGACGAAAACCACTTCGGCGCCCCTCTCTCTCTCTTCCGTTTTAAAAAAAAAAAACGCTCGGGGCGGCAAAGTGCCGCCCCTTCTAAAGTGCCGCCTGGGGCAATTGCCCCAGTCTGCCCTATTGTAGGGCCGGCCCTGAATGAGGGGCCCTGTTCCTGCAGGGACTTACAATCTAGGTGGGCATAGTCTATTACTCTGAGCTTACAGTAGAAACTTCAATAACAATCACTTCTTGGGGGAGATTATTAAAACAGTACTTAACCCTTTGGGAGGTAACCACATGTGCAATACAGGGTTGGCAGAGTAGACCCAAGAGTCAACTACCCTTACCGGGAAAACTCACACTAGGCAGTCTGCTATTTCTTCGCATTGACAGAGGTCTCTTGTAATTAAGTGTATATGTGAGACTTCCAAGATAGATGCCTCACACTGCGTACTTATAGAATTTAACCCATTATTTAATGTACTTACCCTTACCCTTAGATATATTATGTACTGACATCTATGTGGGCTGTGTGTGCAATTAACATGTAAAATTAATTATGTACAGCAAACAGATACCTGCCATGTTGGTAGTTTTTGCTCTTTTCTTTTGGATAGCTTTGGAATAGTTTTATAAATAGCCATACTTAAATCCTGAACATTCTGTATTCATTCTAGCTTTGTAGAAAAATGGATGTGGAATATGAAAGCTGTGCTTTAGAAGACAGATCTAGAAGTGGGCTTCAAATGGATAGCTGGACTTATAGTTCCCTAATCAGATATTAGAATCACTACTTAATATTTCATATGTCCAACCCTTCCATTAAGGGAGTGGTATATAGATTTGGGTACAGTTACCATCCAAATACTGATCAAAAGCGCAAAACATTCTCACCTCTTATTTCTGCTACTAGTGAATTAATGTGGCGAGCATTAATGAAAATTTGGGGCACAAACTTTACATAAAGTTATACAAAATATTTGAATCAAACAATCAAATAATATATAATTGCAAATGAAATATACTTGAAAAAAAATAAAGCATACAGTCCAAATATACCAAATGGAAATACACGCGGAAAAAAAGGCCATAAAAATAAATGAGCTGTTCCGTAGAGACACACTCAATGTTTTGGAGGGACAACTCAAGGGTATTAAAAAATATTGACTTGGATATTCACGTTAACATTAATCTCAATTCAAAAACATGTCAGCTAACATTTTACAATTCATTACATTTGAACTTTTGAAAAGAGAACTTCAGGAGCATCATATAAAAAATTACTAAATAGTACAGATCAAAATTTCAAGATTACATAAACATATCCCAAATATTGGAATACATTTATTCATGGCTATCATCTCAATATATTGCAAATTTAAAGTGTTTCTACTTTTACTGCTGCAGTAATTGTGAAATGCTCTGCTGATTTAAATTTATACACCTTTTCTGTACATTAATGTACACAGTTTTATACTTATTCAAATGTATATTGAACGTGTGTATCATGCTAAAGAGGACTCAAACCAAACAAGTTAATGTAATGATTCTGGTAAATTTGCATATTTTGGAAGCGGAGCTTTAAATGTGTCAGACTGGTTGTGTATTAAGGCTTGTGGTTGAATATGCAGAGAACCATATGGTCTTAACAAAAAAAGGGTGTAACGCATAACAATAGAAGCCTAGTTATACAAATAATCTCAAACTAAAGAACCCAACTGGGAATGCTATTGGAGCATTAAATGATAAACAGGCTTTTCATGCCCCCAAATCCAATCAACTTTAAATGAAGTGTTAAAGAGGGTGTGGTAGGTATATAGGTATATAGCTATTCATGAGTAGGTATAAATTAGGAACTGACTCTAGAGACACTCACTGTCTACAGAAGGAATCAACCACCAGGACTGCCTTGTATCTGATATATTTCAATATATTAAAATGGTTATTTACACAGAGTTAAGCTCAGAGAAGGTAAGAAAACGCATTTTAAACTAGGTGTTTTAAGAGTAGCTTGTCTAGTCAGCAAAAGAAAGAGTTGATGAATTACTACAACAGCCTGTCTAGTTAATGGGCTACTTTTATTAAGTGTTGTACTATACTTTTGAGTGCTTCTTTACAGCTTTGATACATTGAACAGCATTTAATTACATGAACTAGATGTATCATTGAATTAGTGGTTCCATTAATCTTCCGTTTAAAAATCTATTTATATCACAGGTGACTTTGGAAAAATCTTTTTGATAGAATGAATACATTTCAAAACATCTCATTATATTTACCACAATATATGTAGACCTTAAGGGAAACTGTTGCAACTTAAGGATTGGGTATAAGATGTCAGATAAAAGTCCTAATGTTATTTCAAATTAATTATTCAATAAAAAGGTTATATTTTGTTTTCTTCTTTTCCTAAAGGTAATCTCATGTGAATCACTTGAAAAGTCATTTCTGCCTCTACATGCACCAATCAAGTCCCTTGATGGTGAAACCTATGGCAAGTGGATTTGTAGCACTGACTTGTTGCAAGGAGTGAATTCCAAGCAAAGACCAAGACTCTTACCACATGGGACAAAGACCTATGTTTTCATTCCTGATGAAGAACTAATGAAAACCACCATTATAAGCACACCTTGCTATTTCAATTCTACACCAAGGAAGAGAAAAAGAATTGAAAGACCAGAAAGTAGCTCAAAAAAGGAGAATGACCCTACAAAGAAAAATACTTGTTTAGACACTATATCACTTCCTCCTAAAAAGCGCTTCTTACAGTTGTCTCTGCATAGCTAATGCTGGATGTTTTAACATGACTTGCATCTCCAGATCACTATTAAGTGTTTAGGCATGGTTATCTTTGAACCAATAACGGGTATATATGCTTATCTGGTGAACTGAGAATCAATATACCATGGACTTTTGATGGGATTTATGCCTTTTTAGCATAGAACCTTGAGCACTTTAATTTGATTGTATCTGCATGTGACAATGATAGCCTATCATAATTCATGATGACAGTGGTCAATGTCATGATCAATTGTGCTACTGCTATTTAAAAAAAATAACACAGACTACAGAATACTTTTTTAATAAAAATAATGGAATAGCATAAGGAATAAACGTGGCTAAACTGTGAGTGTCTGAGGTTTCCATTACTTTTGTTGCTGTGCAAGTGGCATTTCACATATGACACACGCTGTCATTGTAATACGCATGATTGAAGATTCTAATGAATATACACAATTCATATTAGTGGCCTCTTGAAAGTACGGTAGTTACAATTATATACAAAGCCTAGAAAAACCTGAGTATTTACAAAACAGACTTGTTAACATTCCCTTTTCATAGGTTTTTGTTCCTGACAACAAATATTCTGGTTATACATAGGTATTCCCATTCGTATCCCTATTTATTTCTTACAACTCAACAACAAACTTTCTTTGCACCCATTGTGCCAGATTCCCATAGAAGCATTGTTTGCATTAGACGCTAGACGTTTGCATTAGACGCTAGACGCTGTGATAATTTCCCCCTTGATGCTGGCGGTCAATAGTGTCTCCTATGTGAAGAGAGTGAACAAAGTACTCCAAGTGAAACCAGGTGCCCATTATTTTTCTCCACTCCCCAGAAAACACTAAAGATAATAATATTAAAATTAATATTGTTGGTCCATAGAACTCAAGCACCAAAATCTTTAAAGCACACTCAAAAAGATCTATGGATCATTATAGACAAGAAACTTTAAAAGTTCATGTGAAAAAGATCTAGGTGGAGCAAATAATGTTGCTTTCATTATACAATCTAATAAAAAAACAAGTTTGTAACTGTAAGCTGTAACTCCATAACTTGAAAGCATAGCATTGTCCAAAATGTCTTGGTATGCCCCCTTCAGTATACTAAGAAAAAGAGCATACATTTACACTACATTTATCAACAACAAAGGAAGCACAGGGATTGAGCCCCGTGGAAGAACAGGGATCGATGCTGGGAGGTAAAAGAAAAAGTATTAAAAAAACATACAATGTATATACCAAGAGTGTCCAACCTCCGGCCCTCCAGCTGCTGCAGAACTACATCTCCCATAATGCTCTTTCAGCTAAGGGGCTGGCTGAGGAGTAAGGGAGATGTAGTCCTGCTGCAGCTGGAAGGCCTCAGGTTGGACACCCCTGGTATATACAGTATTTTATGTAAGGAACCTTTAAATATGCGCCATTCGTATTTAGGGAATTCTGCATTGCAAATATGTAGCTGTGAGATTGGGGATCAAATTCTGTACTATAATGTTTATTTTTGTCTAATTTTGGATCCACCACACAATTGAAACCACCTCCTAAAATCAAATCCTCACATATTAAATTCTTAGTAGTAATACTATCCAAGAATCTAAGAGGGGACTGATTTGGTATAAATATGTTTACACAAATGTATGCGGCATTATTCATTGTGGCCATTAAGATTTAATATCTTTTCATTTTTATTACTCTCAACATGAATATGTTCAAAGCTAACTTTGTTTGAAGCTATTATTGCTAGATTAGCAGCATGTAATAATGGTCATGTATTAAACATCCACAATTTAACAGGCTGATCAACCCAACTGGTCTCTTGCATCAAAATTGCATCAATATTATTATCTTTCAAACGCTTATATAGGTTTTCTAAAGGAAAATTTAACTCATAAGTGATAGCCTACCAAGAAACAAATGCCCACCCTGGCATCAAACCTAACTTTCTATCTGTCCCATAAAAAAATATATTAGACAGCCATATTAGACAACAGAATATGTCACTAATAAGTTGCAGAGAAACAATGAGCAATCTCAAATAAAATCCTACAGCTTGCCATAGAATATATTCAAGGTTTGTGGGCAGTAGATTACTGCATAAATTAAACTGGCAGCCCATTAAGAATGGAAAGAGAAGAAGAAAAAATTTATTGGAATCCAGTTTACCTAAAATGTGTACATCAAAGTGCTTAAAAGTATTACATATATATCACGCTGCGAGGCATACTAAACTGAATCATAATGTGATATTAACATCCAAATTAGTAATCCTATTAACATACAAATGTACCAGTTTATCTAAACAGGCAGTAGAGTACATAAGCTAAAGAAAATCCATTGGAATCCATTTTACCTAAAATATGTACATCATGAGATATGTTTTAATATGGTTTAACATGAAAGCTTTGATGCTAAAGAAAAAATAACCATTATTTTTGAATGTTCTAAAAAAATGAGAGGGAAATCAAGGTTGAACAAAGACATTAAGGTCTTCAAAAGTAATAACCTAAACCCTCCTTGGTCATTAAGGGGTTAAAATGGTTACAATTCTGAAATGTTTAGGCTTTGCCTTTATGATGAAATGATGGACACCAATGTAATTATCAAAAAAGTGGTCAAATGGATTGAACTACCTTTAGGTGTACATCCTACACCAGGGCTAAATGTATGCTAATGTGAAAAGTGACTCACTTTTGAGTGCAGTGTTTGCCTTATAAGCAATGCAGAATTTGATGAAGTGAAAGCAAAGACAAACAAAAAAGGGGTATTCTATAGAAGGTGTATTCTTATATGCATAAAAATAGCAAGCTTGTTATCTTTTCAAATGATTTGCTCCTATACCAATTCATTTCATGTAACACATATGCAATCTTTTTATTCATATGTCCTTATTGTTCCTCTACGGGCCAAATGGTTTGTAAACTGAACAGTGATTTCAACTTACAGTTCTGCATTTACACAGTGACTGAAATTTTGTATACTTCAACTACAGTTTGTAGTTCTTTTTGTCTAAAAGCCTAGTAGTGGTTGCTAGAAAGAAAAGCCCATAGAAACATATGGACATTAATCTCAAAGATCCAAATGAGCTCTGCAATACATTAACTACTCTTAAAATGCCCATATATTTTAGCCTGTCACAATATAGGCCTGAAGTCACTAAGACCAGTATAAATGGTGCATAGAAACCATACACATCACAGAACCCTTGTTGAGGCATTCACCAAAACCAAATCTGCAGCAGGTGCCCTGTGTGGCCCGTTCCCCAGATGTCAATGTTCAGAGAGTAGTCACAAGCCCACTGCAAGAGATTTTGCCTCTCTTCAGATACATAAACATAAACAAGAACTCTGAGCTTCCCTGCAGGTTGCATTCAACCATGCAAGTCAATTTAGCCCAATAACTAACTAAAAAATTGTTTTAAAAAAAGTAACATGAAAAATAATTCCCCACTGATGTCACCATTAGGGGAACCATCCAGTTTCCCAAAATGAAAAACAAGTCCAAATATATATACCTATATATAAAATTAGCACTATATCTTCACATATCTTTTTGCATGGAAAAAATTAAAATACTGGCATTTGAAATGCCCATAGAGTGTTTAGTTTTCAGAAATGTATCAAATGTATGAATTGAACATACAAAGATGTCCCAAAAATAGGACATGGGCACACACTGATCAGATGTCAAACAAATCCATGGGTGGCATCACTGTACTCAGAAGATGTCGCCGAACAGACTTTGGGGTGCTCTTTGGGAAGCATTGGGAATTTCTAAACTCAGGAAAAAATAGTATAATATATTTAGCAGTTTTTTTCATTATGTTCTGTAGCTGAATAAAAGATTATGCAAATCACGAGCACTGCAGAAATGTTAAAACAACCATTGTCATGATGGGTTAAGAAAATAGGCATTGCCGTGAGGGCTATAGAAAATAATGAAACATGGTACCCAATAATAAGCCAGAAAGAAAAAAATAACCACTAGGGGTCATTATAACTCCTTCTTGTGGGTAATAAAAAGATAACATGGAAGAAATATGTGTGAGTACTCCCTGAGTTGGATTCCACAGGGTCCTAAAATTTAAAGAATTCCCAACAGAAATACCAAATAAGAAATCCAGCAAATTTGGAATGATACTTTGACTGAGTGGTCATTTAAGAAAGTTACTGTTATTTAGGAAACACCAAAGGGAGACGATCCAAAATTAAATAAAGACAACACAAACACTTGAAGATAAGATTTCAGCGTTTTATCACAGTCAGTTTTTGATCTTTCAGGCTTTTGCACCATGAATTCACAATATAATTGTGCAGATGAATCGGATAAGAGTCACAAACATTCACAATCAGGTTTGTTTAATTATGATAAGTTTAAGGTTTGATCAGATTTCTATTCAATTTAAATGCTTTTCATAAAAAAGGAAGATTAACTTTGTAAGGTAGCCTAAATCCGCCCCCTGTCCATCACAACCTCAGCCCCAAGAATGTTTTGCCCTCTAGGCCTTAAATTAAAATTCGGAATTAGTTATTCAAAAAAACTTGGATAAGGGAGGAACTGTGATTGTGATGGATAGGCAGTACTATGCCATTATAAATGAAAATAGTGAACAAAATAAATTGGAAGAATAACTAGACCACTATGTGGCTTACAATTGATGCTGTTTCTACAACCACAGCAAAATCTGACACTTTTGAGCTCCTAGAAGATAATAGAGTTGCTCTTATGGACATTTAACTCCTGGTGGCGAACCTACGGATTTCAGCTCCTGTTAGTGACTCTATTGGTCGCTGGCAGGGGCCTCCTCTAGAATCAACCAATTGGAATACGAAGATTTTTTTCCCCCCACAAAGAACAAAGACGAACATGAAGACGATTAGAAGAGTTGGACGGCTCCCAAGTCTAGTAATAAGTGATAAATATTTGGCTAGTTTTAATTGTGGGGCAAACAGCATAGGTATTATGTTTTCATGGTAACTGCTAACCATTCAGCACTTTGGCCCAAAATTGCTCTTTATATAGTGTTTAAAACATTTTTCTTATTTTTTCATTAGATGGTATATTGAGCTGTGATTACATAGGCGCATAATCATAGAATACTCTGCTGCATGCAGGTTATGCATACCAATTAATGAAGTTATTCTGACATCGACTCATCCAATATTAAATGACAGGAGAAAAAATAGGTAACACAGGTCTTTTTGCCATATAGCTGAAATGCATACTGCAGCATGGCAACCATTTCCAGAAAATGTCAAATTGATCTGTTAAGTAAATGCCACTTATTACAAGCAATACCTATGTAAACTCTTAATTCAACAGGGACATACTGTTATGTAAAATTAATAGATGGTAATTGTATTATTGCACTCAACTGTATACATATAACTAAAAGCAGCGAGGACTTCAAGTTAGTTTTTCAATGAAATAGCCATTAGCATGATCCTCGTTATCACAATTTCTTTCTGCTGTCTTACTACTTGTGATGTGCCTTTTAGCTTTTCATCTAATATCAGAATATATTCTAAACTATTTCTGAAGAGCAGCAGAGTAATTATAACTCCTGTCATTCAGATTAACCTTTGGCAAAAAAGACAACAACAGTAGTAGAGTGAATAATACATAATGTATTAAGTCTTCTATTATTTTATTTCTTTTAAAAGTAAAGAAAAGATAAGGAAAGTGAACTGGCTTAAAAATAACCTTTCATGGAATAAAAAAAAATTAAATGAAATAACTATTCATTACACCGCATCCCTATATAAAAACCTATTAACTCAGCATTGTATATGTAAAATAATTGTTAGGCAGACTAAGTAAGAGAGGGAATAATGTTAGAAAGAAACATCTCCAGTAAATATTTTGTGTTTGTATAAAAGTGTTCTGGATTTCAAGGAAAGTATTCTGGTTTTGAGTTCTCTTGTGAATTGTAGCATGAATAAAGAAAAGTGTTTTTTTCATCTTAGCTGTTCTAGTGTTCCTTATGTGCATGTTGTTCTTTTTAAGCGTTACTTTAACAGAATTGAATATGTATGCAATATAAATATATACCTGTTTTTGAGCAATTTGTTTTCAGGCAACAAATTATGATGATATTTGATGTTCATCGGTTTGGATGAAAAATAAGGGGCATTTTTAATTTGGGAATTACATTTGTTGCTTAGTGACCACATTAACTCTCGTTCACTCTCACTCAGTCTCTCACACTCTTGTTTTTGTCCACTCTCTCTTCCCTGCTGACCAATTCTGTATCTTCTTGTTCTTTATCTTCTCTTTTTTATATCCACTCTTTTATCGTCTCTCTTTCATATGCTCTCTTTAATCTGAGAGTGAATATGAATGAGAGCGTGAGCCCACAAATTTTGGACGAACATCCAGAGCTTTTTCCTTTGCTTTCCTCCTCTTCGTGGGTGGTCTGGCCTTGTGTTCTATGCTTTTTGTATTTTTCTTAAAAATATACTCAGGGAATATTTTTTATATATATTTATTTGAAGCAACCTTATCTATATTGGTAATTGTATAATAAGATATATATATATATATATATATATATATATATATTATATATATATATAATGTTTCTGTATCTTTTTGTACTTCATATCTTGTCCCAATTCACAATGCAAAATTCACCTCAAGTCAGCTACCAATGAAAAGCTAAATTACATAATAATTTCCATGAGTAAAATAATAATTTTCCTGAGGATCCCAGTTAAATGTTAGGATGCAGATATTGTTAAAAATGTCCTTCCCTCCTAGGGGGACTGGCACTCAAAAAATTAAGGTCAGAGTTCTGTGCAGGCCACTTCCATCCTCCATACTAAAAACGTCATACCGTGTCCTTATTGGCCTTGCTTTGTGCACAAGGGCACAACACAACAGGAAAGGGCCCTCCTTAAACTGGTGCCACAAAATTGGAAGCATGCAAATTTCTAAAATGTCTCTGTATGCTGTACCATCACCCTTCACTTCCCAAGATTGTTATCCATATTTCATCACCACAGTAGGAACGGTGTATTCCGACAGGTAGAGTTTTTAGGCTCCTGCCAAATTTATGCATTAGACTTCCAGATGTATCACTCCAGAGAATAGTAACAATGTAGTTTACCCCGCTCCAGATGATGCTTAGCATTCCACATAATGATCTTCAGCTTCTGTACAGTTGTTTGGTCATGGAAACCCATTTCATGAAGCTACTGAGGAGCAATGCTTGTGCTAAGGTTGCTTCCAGAGGCAGTCTGGCACTATCTTGTTGGCAAGGTAGCATTCTATTACACTTTCATGTTTAACCCCTTAAGTATAAGGCTGTTTTTTAAACACTTTTGCTGTGCTCCTGTTTAGCTGTAATTTCTTCTCTTCTTCACTATTGCTTTTTTCAGAACAAGAAAGGCTTTCTTTTTTGAGCACATCATTTAATTTCCTTAAAAAAATGCAGTGAAAAGTTGAAAACAGCACCTTTTATTTGAAAAATCTTTTACTCATCTACAAAAGCTAATGAAAAAACTCCTGAGTTTAGTAATACTCAATATTTTTTTGCAAGTTATAGCATTTTGCTATTTCAAAACCATTTTTTTCCCAAGTGTAGTAATTCTGCCCCTATGTGCTATTTGGGAAATTTGTGAAGCAAATATCTTAACTTAATTAGGAGGGGTATCAACAAAATGTTGGTCATATTGTGTATATAGGCTGTTTTATGTGTGATTAGTTCTCATAATAAAATTCCAAAGTTGGGACTCAGACATTGTGTGTTTTTGTTTTGTACAGATGTATAAATACATGTTATTTATTACGCATTTCCTTTCTTATTAAGCTTGGTGTCTAAAATTTGAGAATAAAACTGAATGTGAAAAATATGTGCAAGCTTGCTAAATTAGTATTCTAAAAAAGTATATATAACATGTTCATAATTTGGTTCGTAGACCTCATGTCGCATGTATGTATATTTTAATTTATTTAGAACTAAGAGGTTTACTTGGAGCTTTACATTTTTCTTTTCAGTTTCATTAAGGGTTTCAGTGCACAAATGGTTCAATCTACTATATTTGGAGACTAAAATAGTGAAACAGAATGTAAATCATTTAATGGAGTTTATTGGATTATTAAGTTTTATGTTTGTAATGGGAAAAAAAGTCTTTCAAATAACATAGGATTCATGTAACATACTTTAAAAAGACATAACATTTTTGCTTCTAAAATGAAAAACAGTGCCTACAAAATGCCATTTCAATCTTTCCTTGTAAAAATGAGGTGAAAATGTGTCTGATGCAAGTATCTTTTTTAGAAAAGATATTGCTACAATCACTTACATTGCTTAAGACCTTTAAGTTACCTAGACAGTTTTCCAGAGATGGTGTTAAATTTATCACTGGTAATGACAGAAGTGTTAAAAAAAGTCAGAACAGATAGCAGAAAAGCAAATTCCCCAGAGTAACTGGATAGACACATGGCAAATAAAATTATTTTTGGAAGATTTCTGTTCTAAACTAAAATGACATTGAAATGTGGAAAAAGATATCTTCTACATGAAATAAACAGATGTCTTCAACAAAGCTAGAAATGTGCAACACCTTTATGTTCCAGTTCCATTATCAATATGGCAGTATAGTTAGCATGTAATTAGGGCAGTCTCCACTGAGGATTCTTTGTGCCTTTAAAGTACATGAATGAAGACAGATTGTGGGAGAATGATCTAATTAGCTTAGATGTAACAGTATTTCAGAATAAATTCCCACAAACAATGTCTTCTCGGATCCTTGGTTTTCCTCCAAATAGGTTTTAGAGAAGAAAGCTGTTTGGTCAGGAAGCTGTTATTTTCAATTAATTATTTTTTTGGAGTACTGTAATTCTTTAAAATGTTATATATATATTATATATATATATATATATATATATATATATATAAAATCAAATGGCAGTAAAGCCAGTACTCACGGTCTTCAATAGTACTTAGCTTTTATTGCAACTTGTGGACTGTAATGTCGATATTTTAGTGTCTTGCAATAAAAGTGCCAGGAAACAGATTACTAAATGCACACATACCAGCATGGGCATAGGAACCCCTAAAAATCTGGGGGGGTAGCATTTTTCCCCATCAGATACCCCCCTCTCTTTCTCCCCATCAGATACCTCTTTCCGGAATATCTTTTTTTTTTTACAAATAAGTACAATACAATAATATATCACTTGAAACACTTGTAAAATAATGTATGTTTAATACATTAAAAAAAACAGCTAATCCTTGTAACAAAAACATTTTTTTTAAATATTGAAAAATTGGCATTTCCTTGGGCCCCGCTCCATGCTCCCTAGCATACAATCAATCCCTCCGCTCCTGCACCAAAAATAATTGCCACACTGACTGCAGATCAGGGGAAGACTGTAAGAGTCAGTACCGTGACATTGAGAGGTCATCTCCTCAATAATCATCCCCAGAGTCCCTTTGTCCCTCATTCACTAAGCCATATCTCTTTTTTTCTTATTCCCTGTAGTTCAGGTATAAATCAAATAGAACAACACATGTAAACAGCATGTGCATGTATAGATCAACTGAATAAGAAATACAAATACCGTATTTGCAGGTATATATAAATAATGAATGGGAACATAGCACAGCATATATAGATCAACAGAATAACACACAAACCCAGCTTTGCAGGTACAGACAAACTGGAAATCACATAACAGAGTGAGCCAACTTTGTCCCCAAACAGCCCAGCGTGAGACAATTTTGTCCCTAAACATACCAGCGTGAGCCATCTTTGTCCCCAAACAGCCCGTCCTGACACCAGTACAGGCTCTGCCACACAGACAGCCAAATACACAGACACCAGGACAGGCTCTACCACACTGACACCCAGACACACACACACCAGGACATGCTCTGCCATACTGACACCCCAAGACACACACCCAGGACAGGCTCTGCCACACTGACACCCACACCAGTTCAGGTTGATCTACACAAAGCATCAAAAATGCTTCCCACACTGGTTTGCTGTATGTTTGTTTTCCCCATTGTGTATTGATGTCCCAGCCACCCCATTTGGTTTAAATGTATCCCCCCCCCACATCCTTGTGTATTGCCCCATGTGGATTTGTGCCTCCAGCCAGCCCCCTTTGTGCATTATGCACCAACACCCTTGTGTATTGATTTATGTGATGTCTCCCAGCCTCTCATAATGAATAGTGTAGGGAGAGAGTTAAAAACAGCTACCTTGCATACTCTTCTGCCAACTCTCACTTTAATGACTAAACCCCAAGGTGTGCTCTTACAAGTGATGTATAAAAAGGCAATATTATTTCATTATTCCTTACACTCATTCTTTCACCTTTTTTATTACAGATTAAGTATTTTCACAGCAATAAAAAATTCATAATTATTTCTCTCTTTAAATTTTAAGTTTTAAGAAATATTGACTTTATAAATTGGTTTTGCTATGGCTACATTTATATGCCATGTTTAATCATTCAAACTTTGGTCTGAAGCAACCTCTTGTCAGAAGATATTTTCACTGTGTTTTAGAATGTGACACACAGAGCTGAGGTATACTAAACTAAACATGATTAACGTTATATAGATTTAAAATAGTAGCTTTAGCAAAATTCACTATTGAAAACACATGGTCTACATAAGCACAAATGATTCAAGATAATCAGCTGCTAGTTATACAGAAGGTTATAATATTGAATAAAAAAAAAGTCAGAATTTACAGAACATATTTTGCATTTAATATTTAGGAATTTATATTATATATTAAATATATATATATATATACATATCATACTATATATTCTAAAAATATTTTAAATGCAAAATATGTTCTGTAAATTCTGACTTTTTTAATATATATGATATATGTATATGTTTACCTCAATTTTTCTTCTGCAATGTGTTGCTGTTCATTTGCATATAGAAGAAAAATATACTTTCTTCCTTTAAAATTTAGGAACATAGGGCATAAACATAATATATTTTTTGTTTTTCCATAAAGGTTTAATTGATATGCATTTCTTAGTTTTTAATTGACCATGTAAAATATTTTAAAGAGTCTACTTTTAATTTTGTGGACCAATATATTTCATTTAATGTGTTTAAAACCCCCCTTACATACCATCAAGAATCCATATTTTCCAGATTAAAAAACATATAAAATCAGACTACGGTCAATTTTTATATACCTTGAATAGTCCAACATTTTATAATCCCTGCTTAGATCACCGTTTAAAAGGGGAACAAAAATATTCTTAAACTATTTATGTGTTGCGTTAAATCAACAATTATTTTCTCACTTACATGCAAAAAAATCTGGTCAAAATATGATGGTCAAAAAATAATGATGGACATTTTTTGTATCATTGGTTTTTAAACAAGAAACTTAATTTCCTGACCTTTTGATTTAAAGAAAATATGGAGGATTTTTGTTTGGAAACAAAATTCAGTATAATATTGAATCTCTCCGTCTCTCTTGCTATTCATCACCAACCATACAAAGTTACACTACACGTCCTACACAATAGAGCCCTGCGCGGGACTGCTTTTTTAATCTCGCCTGCTCCCGCTATTTTTATGCCCAATCCCGCCCGCTCCCGCAATGTGGGTTTTCCGCTCCCGCCCGCTCCTTCCACATTTGTGGCCAATCACGCCCACCTCCTTACCTGATTTCCTGCGCAGTCTCGCAAGGCTGCCCTCGAGTTGTTCCCTCACAGCGTCTCTTCTCTTGCTTCGCCCAGGAACAAGGCGGAGTCACAGGAAGTGATGTCACATCACGTGACTCCGTTTTGTTCCTGGGTGGAGCAAGATAGGGACCCGCAGGTACAGTGCTTAACCGCCCGCTAGCCCAGTTGACATCATATCAGTGATCCACACAGGTGGGACGTGGACAAGGCTGTAGATCACTCTGTCATGCTGATTAAGTTAGAATTAGACTTGTGCATTCTTATTTGGGCGGACATAAAAACGAACATGAAGGGTGCGTTTTCGTTGTTCAGCCCGAATACCGAACATACGAACATGACGGTGGCAAAACGTATACGAAGACACACAACACGGAGAATCTTCGTCTTCTAATCTCCCTTCCCCATCTAGCCTACCTTATCTACGCATTGCAGGGGTTAACGTAATCGGAAATCCGTAGGTTCGCCGTCAGGAGTTAAAGGGCCATGCGAACAACTCCTCTGGTATCAACCAATTGGCCCCTGCAGGCAACCATGGTCTCCCCAAAAGGTCTGTACAAGCGACTTCGTACGGACCTTTAACTCTTGGAGAGGGGAGACCAGTGGTCTCTCCCGGCCAAGTTGCGGCACCAGGATTTTAAAAGTCTGTACAAGGGACTCTATTGGTCGCCAGCAGGGGGTTCGTCTGCCATCAACCAATGAAGTACAGGTGTTAACTCCATATTAACCCCTTCTACAAAAAAGCACGCACCAGGACCGTCTCCTGAAGTTGATTCAGCTACGGGATTGGGGAGCCATCAGTGCAGAGCTTGCTCAGGAATGGCATAAAAGGAAGTTTGGAAACCACGTGTCAACCGGTGTGAAATAAATAAAATAAAATCAAAACGATAAATACTTCCCTTTTTAGAGCGATCGGGCACTACAGCAGCAACCCTGTAAACATCCTCCACAGAATGTTTGAAAAATGGAACAAACAAGACTTCTGTCTAGGGGCGCTTGTAATTCACGATCTGATATAGCTCAAAAAAGAACAAAAAGAAAGAAAGAGAAAAAAAAATATATATATAGTGTAGTATATTCTGATTCTTGTGAAATCCCAGGGTTATACTCCAAAGGTTACACTCACAATAAAAAAGACCTTTAAGGCTTCCAGAATCAACTCCTTGGTATGTGTGTGTCAATCCGTTTGTGTCGTGGAACATGCAAAACAGAAATGTACCATAGAATGATATCTTTCTATAATACTGTACACGCAAGGGTGGAATGCACTCACATTTAGGTAGATAATTCCCGCTTATCTGTTGTGTGTCCTGGAGTTGTGCTGGTCGCTCTCGAACTGGATCTTCTTGAGCTTGCAAGGTCTTTAGGTCCTCGTAAGGTGGGTCCTCTGGGTTCCACTGGCAGTATCAGCCAAAAGTGCAGGTGCAAATGTTATTCGAAGTCTGGTGGTATTGAGGTGTGTATTATGTGTATATAGTGATTTAATAAAAAGCAAATGTGTCAAGCATGATCAAAAAATAAATACCAAGGTGAATAATTTATTATGGGACTAAGCCCTTAATTTATAGAAAATATATAGTTGTAATTCATCAGTATAAATGATCAATAAATATACCAAAAAAAGGGACTTTTTAAATACAGGACATTGAACTCTTTTATCCGTTTTTATCTGTTTTTATTCATCTATTTGTATTTTAGATCTTTTAAATATCCACTCTTTTTTTGGTATATTTATTGATCATTTATACTGATGAATTACAACTATATATTTTCTATAAATTAAGGGCTTAGTCCCATAATAAATTATTCACCTTGGTGAGCATGGATGTCTATGTACAAGTGTATATGAGCATGAATGTGTAAGTGGTGTGTGATGGAGTGTGTGTTACCATGAGTTTAGGTGTGAGTATGAGTAAGTGTATTTGTAAGAATATGCATATGTGTTAGTATGTATAAGTGTGTTTACATTTGTCTGCCCAAATCTCACACGAGGAAAGGTATGAAAATGGTGCATAATAGACTACAGCGTTCAGATTCATATGTATTGCAAATTTACAGAATCTTGGTAAATTTGTCGAGGCCAGATCCCCATAGAATCAGAAGAAAATGAAGAAAATACTTGTTCACTCCCTATCACATGCTATAACTTCTCCGCTGAACACTTCCACGTCTGCATACTCTTCCACATCTTCTTCATCTTCTACCGTTTATCATCTCCCTCCTTTCTTCAATCTTCAATATGCTATTTTCTATTTTCATCCTCATCTCTGTGGAACATAATTTTCCCCAATACATGCAGCGACATCCCCTCCCCAATCCTCCAATCTGTTTATAACAAGTAACATAATGCATTTTTAGGATCAGCATTCTGTCGACCCACCTAAGAGAAATGTATGACATATATTAATCAAGGGGTATCTTAGTCAGATGCTAATCATTAGTAGTGTAACTGTCATGGTGCTTGTTGGTCGTCTTCTTTTGTTTATGTTTCACTAAGATTAATAAGCAAAAATTATCTGACTTGGCTGTATGCCCCCTGTTACCCTAACCTATTACCTTTCATCTTAAGGTAAGGGTAACTTGAAGACAGCAGTACAGGGTTGAGCCGGTTCCCTGAAGATTCAGCTTGTTTTAAAATGTTTGTGGTTTCTCTCTTTAGAGGCACAGCAAGGAGATCCCACCTTCCTGCAGGTCTACAAGGGGTGCAACCTGGCAAGATGAACACTTGGAAAATGTAAGCTGTTCCACCTCAGGCTTCAATAAAACTACACAACAATTTATACTTATTTATACATTTTATTTTAAACAAAATATATGTTTTATAAGACCACCATCATACCTATACTTGCAACCTCTTGAGCTGTATTAATGAGGTTATGCAAAGCATGGAATACAGAATCAACTTTGTATTGGGATATTATTTATTAAACTGTACAATAGTTTGCGCGCCTAAAGGGATTTTTTATTAGACTATAATTATCTTAAGTAAAAGTCACCCTGTAACTTAAGTTTAGAAGGCTACATTTTAAAAAGCTGCCTTCAAATTAAATCCATTACATGGTGTACAAAAAGGACATCATAAATATTTCAAGAGAATGTTCAAGCCATTGATCCAAATGAAAAGAGACAAATGAAAGGAGATGTTCAATGTGACTTACTATAAGTGCTTTGCACAGGAACTAATCCAGAAGGCTTGCCTTAAACAATGTTATTTCTGCAAGCCAATCTTGCATATTAACTGCCAGATCATCTTACAGATTGATATTTTCACATTGTTTTATTATGTGTGATACATTTGGTATAAAGGTGAGATATCATATTAATTTAGAATTTTTATATTTTAGGAAAAACAAAAAGATGTAATCTTTACTGACTCTAAAAATCAGACACAATTAATAATGTCTATATATAACTGTACAGTCTGCTTTTCTATTTACTATATATATATATAATAAAAGGAAAATCAGCTAATTTTTTAAAATTTCCTTGTGCAATCCCTATAGGTAGCGAATTCCATATCTTTATTCGTACCTATTGTTTTTTGTACAGTCCTGTTACTGAAAATGGTTTTAATGGTCCTTGTATGTATTGTAGAATGTTATCCTAGCCCCTTGAAGATGCCTTTTTTACTCGCATAACCAAATTCAACTTTTCAAGCCTTTTTCCATAACTAACTCTTAATTCTTGTCTTTTTTAAAGATAATTATCAAATCAATATGATAATAGATGTGATTCTCTCAGGGATCTTGAGATACTTAGTTAAAATCTCATTGAGTGTTTTATGTGCCTTACACAGCTGAGGATGCAATTTTTTTAAACATGTTCTGTGGCGCTAGCCTTGCCAGGCAAAAATGCTCTTTGTTTTCTTTATGTACATTGATTGACTTGTTTAGACTTGCTGAGTTTTATTTCGGATACATACTATATCATTTGTTTGTGTAAGCATTCGTTGGGTATTTTATTTATATATATTAAATATAATTGTATTTAAAATTAAGCACTCTCCAATGAGTTATTTATCCAGAATTGGATTGTATATTCCTTGGATTACGACTTGATAAGCAATATCACTTTTTTATACATAACATTATGTTACAGGCCATGCACGCCCTCCTTCCATGCACAGAACAGGGCCCACATGCCAGCATAGGGAATAGAAAACAGAGCACAAGGTTGTGCAAAGCATTATCTTTTAGCGCTATAGTGCTAATAGATGACGCTATAAAACTGCACCATACAAACACATCATCGCCTGATTATTCTTGACCACTGTTCTTCTTTGCTCATATCTAATCCGCTTTGTATTTTCCTGCCTTCGCTTTTTGACCTTTCGACTGTCTTTTGATCTCAGTATCTGTCACATACTTTGACCAGTGCCTGTTTGTCATTTCTGAGACTGTTGTCATCTGCCCCTGACCTCTGGACCATGGGCGTATGAACCCCTAAAAATCTGGGGGGGACAGCATTTTCCCCCATCAGATCCCCACATGTATGTATAGATTAACTGAATAAGACATACAAACCCTATATTTGCAGGTATATAAATAATGTATGGAAACATAGCGTAGCAGATATGGATCAACAAAACAACACATAAACCCAGCTTTGCAGGTATAAATCAACTGGAATTCATACAAAAAGTCAGCATTAAAGATAGAAACCCGCTAAATTACAGGCAGAAATTACAGGGTGCACACCCCAAAGGCCAGCCGTGGCATCCACATACCCCACATATAACCTGACCAGCGCTCAGATTACACAAACAAATTACAGTCCAGAGTGAGCCAACTTTGTCCCCAAACAGCCCAGTGTGAGCCAACTTTGTCCCCAAACAGCCCAGCTCACAAATAAGTAAAGCAATTCATCCACACATGAATTCATTATTTCACTCATTCACGCAATTCATCCACACATGAATTAATTCATTCTCCTACTCATTCACACAATTCATCCACATATGAATTCATTCATTCTAACTTTTTACTTCAATATACTTACTACCCCCCTTTGTTACTTTTATCCCCACTTCACCCCCTTTTCACACTATCTACCCCCTCCCTACCACCCCTTCTCACACTATCTACCCCCTCTTCTCACACTATCTACCCTCTCCCTGCCCCTCCTTCTCACTAGCTACCCTCGTCCTACCCCCCCCTTCTCGCTAGCTACCCTTTCCCTACTCCCCTTTGTAGGTTACTTACCGTGCAGTCCTGTGGTGGGAGCGCGAGGCCTCTGCCTCGCTGCTCAGCTGCGATGCGCGTGGCTTCACTGCTCAGCGTGAAGCGCCGGCACCGAGACAGACGCCTCACGCTCTGTGTCCCCCACACTGTGGCCAAGTCGGTGGCACGCGTTGAGGGCGGGTGGCGGCGGCGGGAGCAGAGGAGACAGAAGGACGCCAAGGCGGTTTGGGGGGCAACGATGTGCATAACTGGGGGGGCAGGTTGAAAAAAAAGGAAATAAAAACAAAATATTTTTCTCAATCATAGCTTTTATTTTAAAAAAAAATCTTGACATAGATTACATGAATTAACATTTACTGGTAAAACGTTTTTCCTATAGGGTCGTCTTATATTCAGGCTTTTTCTTTTTTCATAAATTAATATTCAGATTTTGGGGGTCGTCTTATAATCAATTATTATAAGATTAATTATAAGCAAATACGGTATATGCATATGCATATTTATCAGTAACTCCACTACCAGACAAATATCAATTTGTTACAAAAGTGTCTTGTCCAGTTCTGCTACTTGATCAACGTTATTATACACTACGTAAATGATAAAGTACCAAGAAATATTCCCTACAGCTACATTTGAACTCTATGTTGGGTGTCAGTTTTTCTGTACATAATTTGCTGTTTGTCTTTATTACGAGAACTGTCTCCTTTTGATTACTGGATAGGCTCTGTATTGTATTCATAAACAATTGCTGCTTTAAGGTTTCACGACCTCCTGTTTTTTATAGTAGATTAATAAATGTCCTGGCCAAATAATTATTTCAAACTATATTCACTAAATCGCTGTATACCTCAACCACGTACTGAACTTTTGTTTCTGACACCAGGGGTAAGTAATGTCACCCTTTAAGCCTGGTCAGATATTTATAATATGAATGTCTTGTTGCATGCTGTGTCAAATTAAGTGGTGTGTTTGTTTTCCTGTGTTATTTCATCACTTGTATTTGCTTTTGGCACAAGTTAATGATTAAATTGTCATATCACTAACGCCAACAACAATACTGCTGTGTGCTATATGCTCATTTCTGCTCTTAGCTTTTTTCTAAAGTTCTTTACTGGTTTAGTAAACACTTTAAAAATACTGTAGACTAAAACCAAGTGTAAAGTTGTAAAATGTATGCACAATGTATAATTTATAAGATGTTCTTTATTCATGTTAGTTTTCAGTGTCATTTTTTTTATAGATTTTTCAAGTACACAGAAAAAAGTAAAATGAAAAACCAATCCAGGTGTACATTATACAAGAAGTAGCTAAAAGGGCCTGCATAATTGTCCAAATGCAAAAGATCCCCATATCAATAGTGAGGTCCTAGTGCCCTCAAATGTTGTTATGTCTCAAGGTCTCTCCTCCCACCAGTTATTGCAGTGAACTCAATAATCACCAGATAAGTATCTTTTCTCATAACTGGTATGAATAGCTGCCGATGACAAGAGGAGTCCCAGAATATGGTATTATGCTAGTCCTGTTATCAACCCCCCTCTGAGCAGTGAGTAGTGAAATGTTGCTTAAACTCTTCCCTAGATCTCCAATAGGCCTACTCCAGGCTTCCTTTGAAGTCTCCTTCCCAATTCACAATGGGAAAGCCCAGGAGGGAGTCATATGTACCAATGGAGAATGCTAGATAGGCACAAGATTGTCTTTCAGCTTCTATTATAATGGTCAAACAATTTTAACTATTAATGGAAAACCAACATTTGTCTACCACAGGAAACCTTCTGAGCCAATAAAGGTAGGCAATGGAGAGGAGGTAAGGAAGTACTGGGAGAAAGGAAAGTTGGGAAGGAAGTTTTGCCTCTGAAAAAAATCTTGCAGACACCCATGCCTGCTCTTGCAAGTTTTAGGAGGGTATATGACAGAATAAGTATACATACAGGTTTTAGTTTTGAGGGTCTCAGAAATTTGGTTCATGTAAAGCCTTATCAAAGGCCTCCACAAAAAATAGTATTGTATTTGCAAAACACAGCAAATTAAGTTAATTCCTTATTTCCATATTGTGGAATGATGTAAAATCATCCAGACATAAGCACATTTTGAAGAAGACACTTTCCAGGTTCTCTCAATGAAAATTCCACAATCCAATAAAGTATCAATCATTAAAATCCAAACTATACTGACATGCATTAAAATTGTTCTCTGAGTGAACAAACTTAAGCCTTAAGGCTGCTTTACAGAGTAGTAATTCATTTTGTTCCCAAGCCATTAAGTTGCACAGATGAGTGGTTAGTACTAATGGGAAAATAGCATGCAGCAGTTTCTGTGCTTAATAATCCTTTTTTTAAACAAAACGGCAGAGAAAAAATCCACATATTAGCTGTTTCATACTGCTCATCAATTTCATTGCATAATTTCAATTGCTGCAATTTATTTACAAGAAGAATGATCGTTCATGGTAAAAGTAAAAGGATATGTAAAAGGATTATTAGCTTATTATATCAATGATAATAATAGCTAATTATTTCATTTATAATTTCTGCTATTTAAGTGTGTCTCCATGAGTCTCTGTGGCTCTGTGCTTTTGTATTATTTCAGAAAGCCCTTGGCTAGTTAAGTCTATGACAGATGTCCTGCATGCATTACAAAACAATTATATGTTTATTGTATTGTTTTGTAATGTGCAAGAGTTGAACTGGGAAGGCTGTTTGGTGAAAAATGATTGATACAATGTGTTTAGAAGGCAGTAATGTGACACTAAAAAGGCACATGCGTTTATTTAATTTACGAAGCAGAGCACTGAAGCTTGCTGGAGTAGATTGCTCTGTTCAATTATAATGCTGTTTGTATTTTGCCACTCAGAGTAAACAAAACAGAAACCGTAGCCCATCATACTGCAGACAAGCAGATGATTAATGATATCAGATTGATGAATCTGCATGGATAATATGTTAGCATGCCCTGGCTACATCACATTCAAATTCTTACAGTCAAAACAGGAGTTGCTAGTATCCATTGTAAGTAGTAGGGAGGGAGGTCACCTTGTTTGTTAATGCATATAAGGTAGAAGAGTGAACAATAAGGATTACTCCATTTGAAGATGAATGGATTAAGCACACCATTTTAGGGTGTGTCACATTGTTACAGCTGCTATACAATTTAACAAAATGTCCTGCAGTTTCAGAGAGGAAACACATAGGATTGTAACTGTAAATCAGATAGTCTCATATTATCTCAAAGTGCAGAAGACCAAGTATGGGTTGTAAATGCATGTGATTGCAGTTGTTAATGCAAAACTTGAGTTACCTGTGAGAAATATTTTAGTGAATACATTGGCCTTGGAGGATTATTTACCACCAGGGCCGGCCTTTGGGGTGTGCGACCTGTGCGACCGCACAGG